>PVKS010048284.1:0-12470 GCA_004027875.1 Aplodontia rufa | reverse complement strand
ACTCATTGGTACAAATGGATAAACGTGTTTCACTATACCCCTATTGGCTGTTGTAAGGGATAAATAGAGTAGCAGCTAGTCAGGTAGCGGAAGCGGCCCAAGGAGGAAGCAGCCAGAGAAGAAGTAACCCGCCCTGTCCAGAAGCAGAAGCATGGAAGCAGCAGAAGAAGCAGCAGCAGCAACGACGGCGGAGAGATCAGCAGCGGTGGAAGACGCAGGCAGTAAAAGCCTCGGTTGCAGAAACACAGACTCTGGTATGGCAGTAGAAACAAGGATTCTGAATGTCAATAGCCTTGATTCTAAATGTAATGCCTTAAGGGCCTTGACTGTAAAAGAGGGAAGGCGGGAAGCGCCTGGAGGCCGTTAGCCGCGGTATAGGGAGAAATAAAGCACTTGGAGAACTTAAGACCAGTGGGTCTATTTTAACCTCAGTTCACCGCCTGAATGAGAGACTTGTCCGGTTCCTGCCGGCCGGGACCGGGCATGGAGCATGCCCACAGGACTAGAAAACTCCAGGTGCTGTACTTGGCCAGGTATGTACTTGGCAGCACATACCTACAATCCCAGTTCAGGAAACTAATGCAGGAGGACTGCAAGTTTGAGGCTAGACTCAGCAATTGAGCAAGATATGGTCTCAAAATAAAATACAAAAAAAAAAAGGGCTGGGGATGTTGCTCAAGAGTACGGTGTCCTGTGTTCAAAGCCCACTACTACACACACACAAAAATTACCATGCTTATAGCAGGCTGGCAGGTGCAGAGGACTGCTCTGGAAACAGCAGAATGCACAGAGGGCTTCATGTCATGTTGTATAGAAATAGAAATTCTAGAGATATTTACCTAGAAAACATGAAAGACAATAACTATCTCAAAATATGAGAAGTTATGGAATGAAGATTGATCTTTTTTTCTTAAACCTCAGATTGTAGCATTTGACAAAAATGAAGAGAAACTACCACTGAAAAATCATCTATTGGAATGAGCTTATTATAAACCTGAAGTCACCTGCCCTAAGAAGCAACAAGGAGCCTTTTCCATAACAAGCACTCAGGCCTCTGATGGATCCCTGGTCCAGGAAGAGGAATTGAGAATATCTGAATTATTAGTCTTAAAATACTAAAACTTTAAACCTTCTTGCTTCTCTACCAGCATTCAGTAAATGACAAGAGAAAACTGGTTGTACCCCACATCCATGTTGTACTTTGGTACTTCTACACTATATTCACTTTTAACTTTCTATTATTGAAAATAATTTATCTTGCCTTTTTGAAATGAATTTAAACTGTGGGTAGACCCTCTGAAATTAATGAAGTAGTGTGGAATAACATGTCCCAGTACTTCCACCCCAGCCCCCACTCCCGAGTTCAAGACCCCCCCACCCCATCCAATTACTTTTTCACTTTTCCACCTAGACGTTAATAGCCGTTCCCAACTTAATGCTACCACCGCCAAAAAACAAAAAAACAAAACAAAAAAAAACCTCCTGATTTTCCACCCAAGCCTGTACCTCCCTCAGTCTTCCTCAGTTCAGGAAATATCAAATGGCAACTCTACCTCCACATCCATTTCATTAGCACATTCTGTGTTTAATGAATGAACTGTCCATTTCTCACCAGCACAATCAGCACCGATCATCCAAACTAGGACTTTCAGACTTTTGCAGTCATCTACTAACGAGCCCTCCTGCTTCTGCTCTACAAAGAAGCTGGAGCGGGTGATTACACAACACACAAACCTCCAATAGCTAACAATCACACCCAGGAAAAGAATTCCAATTCCTTACTGTGTTCTGGTTCTTGTCAACCTCTGAGCCCTTCTTACCAGTCTCCTGCTTGCCAGGATTCTAAGCCTCCTCTCTGTCCCTCCATAACCTTGTGTTGGCTTCTGCCTCGGGGATATCACACCAGCTGTTCCTTCGGCCTAATGTTTTCACCATGATCTTCAAATACACACGCAGCATCCTCCTGTTACTCTAATAGCCATCAGGGCACCCTTCATTACATCAGCCTTATTGCTACCTGACATTTTCTTGATAGGCATTGTTTATCTTGCTTGTCTTATGAGTTTTCTGAGAACAGGAACCTTGTACAGCTTATTTACAGCTGTAGCTTCAGAACCCAAAACAGCCTAGAATACAGTAGGAAGTCAGAAACTATTTGTTCAATTACTCAATCATGTAAAGGAGCAAAGATGACATCTGTCATCTGACTTGAAGTTGTCTTTACAGGGATCATCTCAAACAGAGGAACTATGACCAATACTCTAAAACATTAACAAGTTAACACATCACAGGCACCAAACTACACTTAGCTCCCAATCCTACATTCACCAAGACTCTTGCACACCTGTCTGTTTATGTTGTTCCTCTGCATGAAGTAATTTCTCAGAGTTCTTTAACTCCCAATGTCATGTGCATATCACATCTTGTGAAAATGCTATTCATTTCTGAAGACCAGTCACAAAAACTATCTTTCCTTCGACAGATTCTGATTGCAAAATTATGACGTATCTTGTGTGCAACAAGACTGCTCTTTCATAACACGGGAATCATCGAGAATCTGAAGTAAAAGATAAGAATTTCCCAAAATTTCTTAGATCACTAGCACTTGGGATGATATTAGTTTGAGAAACACTGCAAAACATACCTACTTTCAAGGCTTCACAGGATACAATATTAAAGTCTTTGAAAAAGTCCCACAATAAATAATATGTAGGTTTTAACTTCCTATGACTTGTTTTCTACTATTTGACCAGAAATCCTCAATCATCTTTAGAAAAAAAAAAACAAACATATCCATAAGCAACTTGTAGAGGCTAAGTCAAGACATACCTGACTAGTAGGTAAGATCATAGGCTTTATAAGTCCACAGGTTAGCAGACTTGAAATTTTTTTTTAATTACATGAATATGGAGTTACAATTGAGGGGGAAACATTACCAAACATTCAAGAACAAATGTATATATCCTTAGTTATCCAAGGCTAATGCCATGGCATGGATGCCCAGCTTGGGTTCCCCATGTTGCTGTTTCCCCAAGAAAACCCCGAGTTAAATGAATATCTCGTAGAGGTCAGAGATCTCCTTCTGAGATGATTCCCCCATATTCCCACCCTTTAGTCTCCCAGATAGCCTTCCTAATTCCTCCCCCCACCCTACGCCTCCAGGTATCCTAGATAGTCATCCCCCTGTTGCATTAAGAATCATACAATTTGAGGTTATTATTAGCTTAGCCATCTAACATACTGCTTCCTGATGTATTCTAGCTTCCACAGATGAGAGAAACCATTCGGCCCCTGAGTTTCTGAGATTGGGATACTTCACTTAGCATAATTCTTTCCATCTCCATTCATTTGGCTGCAAAAGCCATAATATCATTTTCCCTAAAGGCCAAGTAGTATTCCATTATATATATGTACCAAAGTTTTTGCATCCACTCATCGAGTGAGGGGCATCTGGGTTGGTTCCATAGTCTAGCTATAGTAAATTGAGCTGCTGTAAACACTGAGGAAGCCACATCACTATAATATGCTGATTCTAACTCTTTTGGGAAAATACCCAGGAGTTGGGATAGCTGGGTCCTAAGGTGGTTCCATCCTTAATTTTTTGAGGATTCTCCACACTGCTTTTCATAGTGGCTGAACCAGTTTGCAGTCCCACCAGCAGTGTGACAGTGTTCCTCTTTTCCCACAGCCCCTCCAGTACCTGTTGTTCAAATTTTTCATTTTTGCCACTTTAACAGGAGGCAGACTTGAATTTTAACCTGGGCCCTAACAGTTGTTAGAGAAATGACATCTGCCTCTACTTCCCCATGTCTGACATAGTTAAATATGACCACTGCACAGGATCAGTATAAAGATTAAGAATGGCAAGGTGCCTGGGACATTGCTGTCTCTCTATAAATCATAGGTGCCATTGGAATAATAATTTGTATTATTTCTGTAACAGTGAAATAAGAAGTCTTAGGAGTTCACTTGCCGATTTCACAAGGTCTACCAGTTATCATGCAGCATCTTAAGGGTTTGTAAACTGAAAGCTTTGGGCAGAAGACAGCCCACACACATTCTGGTTGGATAGCACAGGGTCTTGAGGGCTTCAGGCCCCACGCTGTGCTTATGCCTTGCATGAGGTGCAGCTAACAGATGTTACCGGCCTTGTCTTCCAAGGTAATAGAACTTGCAAGTCCTTAGACAGAAGTTCTCAATGCTCATCGAATGGATTCTAACTTCCTTCAATTCTTATCTACCAGAATCGCCCCCATACCTAGATATACAAAACAATCTCTTTAGAAAGAGTGGCTTGCCAAAGTAATGATTTATGCACTTAAAAAACCTAAGTCATTATGGAAAATGAAAAAAAAATTTCCAATCTAGTGTGCAACTCTTCTCCCCACTTCATCACTGAGGTGGTCCACAGTTGCTAGCAAAAATCAGTGGGAAGGGGGTCCCTCAGGACTGGCCACTTATGCCAAAGGGTAAGAGGTATTCATACATGGAGGGGGCTAGACTAATGACCTCAAGGGGGCCATTTCACCTTTGAATTTCTATGAAATCTTTGGAATTTAAAATAAAGCACTAAAAGGAATTTTCAGGGATCATCAAGGCCATCCCCCTGCCTGTTAGAATATTTCTATGTCTCCAGGTCAATGTTGATGCGTGAAGGCTCAAGCTGCAAGAGAAATTGATGGGTTAGAGGGCAAAAATGCTTAGGGGGAGAGAAGAGAAAGGAAAAGAAAAATCTGAGGATAAAGGAATTTATGCCCTCCCAATTAACCTTACCAAGGACCTCAAAATTCCCAAGGCAACCTTGATTCTACCTTTCTTTCTTTTGTTTTCAAATATGGAATTTTCCCCAGGACTAATGTTAGAATCGAGCATATTCTTCCTTTGATTTATGAGAACATTCAGGGAATATAAGGTCATGAAAGTTAGCAAACCAGCTGGCTTCAATGCAAAGTAATTAAATAGAAAGTCTTTAAAACTTAAAATCCATACTAGATGTGTTTCAGAAGAATGTTAGATGTATTGTCCTTTGTATTTATGATATCCTCTTCATATATTTTTAAAATATTTACTGTAGATTTACATTAACTCTCCCATGATGTCAGGAGTGGACCTAATTCAGAAAAATCTATAAAAGAATAAGAAATTAGAGCTCTGCATTTGTGGTTAAAACTACTGGTGGACAACCACATTCAGGAAATATGTGGTTAAAGTAATTAGATAACCATAAATGCCTTGGAGTTCAGAAAAGCAAAGTTAAGTGCGGGAATTTCTTTTTTTTTTTTTTTTTTTTTTTAAGAGGACACGATGATTTGAAATTTAGAAAAAAAATCTGATTTCTTAAGAAGTTAAGCAAAAGTGCATACTTAAGTGGTCATGTTCCACACATGAAAGCAATCTACTCAGAGTAGCATTAAGATGTGGGTTTATAAGTTAATCATGTATTAAGTTAAATACCTAAACCAGGCATTTCACTATTCTGTGTATTCTTTTTATACTATCCTTGAATTATACTTAGTAATACTTGCAGACTAGGACCCATTCAGAAAAGCTTCTCAGATTCCAGGTTTTACAATTCTGTAACATGCATATTCAGACATTCATGGCTATCAACTGTTCTAAGAAGAATGAGTGTTTGAAACCACTCTCGCAGGTGTGATCCTGAGCACATTCATACCAGTAAATCGCTCCTACATCCAGCAACTAGGAAACAGAGCCATTCTGGTAAATGGATATGAGTCAATTAAAGAAAACTGGTTGCAAGCTTAGATGGCAGAGCAGGAGCCAATATTCTGTAACTTTTGCTTGCACTACCAAGGCCTGCTTTAATAAAATGGCTTCAGGTGTTGATACTCCATCAGAGTCTACCTCTGATTCAGCATGACATAATAGCTCTTCATTTTTGAAGTCCAAGTGTTTCCATTCTGTATGCTCTAGATATCCAAGAGCAAAAAAGACTTGCCACATTACATTTCTCCAAATGAAACCATAGGGTAGTCAAATTAATCTAATTATCTATGACCCAGTTTGACAATACTGCTAAAAGCAATGTTAAGTTCTCTCCAGTAATGCCCTTTGTTTTCTCATTCTAGTTTTATTAATTTGGCTGAGAATACCCTTTCACACCCAAAATACATCTGCTAGGTATTCCATGCATAAACTTGAACTACTGAAAAAAATGTGCTGTGTCCATTGGCATTTGGAAAATCTAATGAGAGAATCAAAATGGTCATGAGTTTTCAATAAAAGTCTGAAAATTTCTAAAAATTTATCTGCATCATTTTCCCATTTACAATTCCCCTCAACCAAGTGACTTTCAGGAGACAAACCAAACAAGTTCAACTACTGATTCAACATAGATCAGGTGTCTCACCTTTTCCCATGGAATTGGACACTGTGTGAATGTTACACTTTATCTTTTATCCCTCACTCTTGACACTATTTACTTTGATCTCTGCCTCACAGGTAAAAGAACAAAAAAAAATCATATGATTGGATACAGTATTTTATCAAATGATCCTGAATCTCAAAGTAACAGAGACACCCAAATATTCATACTGATTTTTCCACTTAATTTGTATTGAACCTCAATTTCAACAGCAGAGATTTCTTATTAAATTTAAGTACTGGAAATTGAACTCAGGGGTACTCTATCACTGAGCTATATCCCAAATTAGTTTTTATTTTTTTATTCTGAGACAAGGTCTCAACTAAGTTGCTAAGGCAGGCCTTGAACTTGCAAACCTCCTGCCTCAGCCTCCTGAATCACTGGGATTACAGAAAAGTGCCACCATGCCCAACTGAATTTTTAATATTTATAATGAGCTAAATTATATGCTTGGAATGCACCCTTCAACATAATGGCATTACAACTAAATTTCTATTTGAATTATTTTTATAATAATAACTAATGTTTTTTCACGACATAGGTTAAAAGTCTGTAGCCCCTAATTTGACAAGAACTCTATTATCACTTTCTGCAAAATTAGACGGGAAAGAATATTAAGACATCTAAAATCTGACACAAATAGAAATTGTGTTCTCACTTTTTTTTAAAAAAAAGAAAATTATATGCTGTTTGACATTCCAATTTCAGGCCAACTAAGGGGATACAGAGGCACACACTTCATTTTTCCCTCTGAATACAATCACTGCAAGAATGTACTGGTATCTGAATGCATTGAAAACCTTTAGATAGTGGATAAAGTTAGCTTTATCTTCTTAAGGACCTCATCCATTTAGCCCCCTTTAATTCAACTAATATAAAAGGCCTTCATGTAGGTTCCCCTAAGGGGATACCTACTACTCCAAAATTTGATAATCACCTAAAAAAGATGGGAAAACCTGAAGAAACTCCTTTATTCACACCTGAAATAGAACCTGAACAGAATATTTTTCTTCAAGTTCCAAAGCAGAGTTCTCAACCTGTATTTTGGAGCTGGAGTGGTGGCTCAGTGGTCACACCACTTGCCTGGATCTGAGAACAAGTTTGAACCCCAGCACCATGTACACAACAAGGTGTTGGAGAAATGAAATCCACATGAAAAACCCAAGTAGGCTGATGTCTCAGTGGCCTGTATAACTGTTATGTCCTTTTGTCTTGTAACCAAAACAAGGTGGGTTCAAATATATTAGCATGACAAATGAAACTTACAAAGCCAAGGTTGTTTTACATGGTGACTTTGTAAAGACATGCATGAGAAATCCCTTAGAAATAGCACTGAAAGTCTGTCCTTCCACAAAGTTCAGCAAAGACTACATTTGAGAATTTTATTGGCGTCACTTCAGAAAATGCATTCACGGGGCCCATTCTCAAACTAATGCATCCCCAAGTACACCCAGAGATCGTGAAGTTCAGCATTTCCCCAAGACATCTCTGAAAATGACAACACCCAATAAAGAATGGTATTCTGTCCAGCCGGTGCCCCTGAGAAGCTGGGAAACTAATCTAACCTCGGGTAGTAGAGGTTGTGTCATGCCACCTGGATCCCCCTCCAGGGCTGACACACTTGCTCAGTTGCCTAGGGCACTGGCGACTGGTGAATTTCAAGGAACTTCTCCCTAGTACTTTCCCCAGCAGGAGGAAAGATTCTTACCTTAACTGGTAATATGTCCCTTCGCAAAGGATGGCAGCATTTAAAGACGCTTCTCTTCTACAAAGTGTTCGGGTGGGTTGGGTGGGGACAGAGGCCCAGCACTCTTGCCTCTCTGAAAGACCAGGCAGCCCCAAAGCACCCCAAGACCCACCATGGTGTTGGTTGAGCTTGGAGTCAGCATGGCTGCATCTCATTCCAGTTCTGCCCTCTGCCTGACCTGGGGCTTTTATACAAGCCCCCCACAGGTGTTAATCCTTAGAGCACTCCCAATGTCAGTGCAGCACCTCGGGGCACAGCTGCAGGAAATGCAATGCTAGGCGCTGAAGGGGCTGAAAACAATTATAGTTCAACTCTTGAAAAGGTAGAAAAATACCACAGCCATGAATAATTAAATAATTTGCACTGAAACAAATGCCTAATCCCAGGAACAAATTCTCTGTCCCTAGACTTACAGGTGAGTATTTTTTTTTAAATTGTTTCCTTCATTGGCATTAAATGTCACACAACAAAATCACATTTGAGCTTAAACCCAGCTAATTAACAGTTAACAGTTACTCTCTTTCCCCACTTGTTATATATTTCTTGACATTCTCCTACGGAAGGCTGAGGTGGGCACAGTTTGAGGGGTTTAGGGAATCAGAGTGGTTCAAGTGATGTATTAGTCAGTTTTCCATTGCTGTAACATAAATGGCTCAGAAGGAAAGACTTCTTCTGGCTCACAGTTTCAGTCCATGGTCAGGTATTTCCCCTGCTTTCATGATCGTGGTGAGCAGAACGTCAAGGCAGGGAGCACAGTGAGGCAAAACTGCTCACCTTGTGAAAGCATGAAACAAAGCCAAGAGGCCTGGGTCCTTATCTGGCCTTCAGGACACATCCACAATGACCTCATTTCTTCAAGTAGGCCCCACCTCTTAAAGGTTCCATCACCTCCCAACACTACCACAGGCTGGGGACCAAGAGCTTCAATACATGGACTTTGGAGGACAGTCAAGATCCAAAGCATAACAGGTAGGAACTAGCTTTTTTTCTAAATATCTCTGGTACCAAGCCAGGATATTTAAATGTGAGCTTATTTAGCCTTCACTCAGTGAAGGCAAGATTCCCATTTTCACTTAACAAATGAGTTTCAGTTAGCTTATGGGGGCTACGACAACAAAGCCCCCAACATATCCGTACACCTCCATGATTCACTGGGACTACAAATAAACTCTCCTCACTTGGTTCATTATGTTTGCACATGGGAGAGTGTCATTATTGTTTACCTGTCTGTCACTAATTAAATACAGCTTCACTACATAATATACCTGTTAACTTGCCTGACAATAAATACAAATCTACAATGCCACACTTTTCAGAATGTGATTAGCATTCAGGATTTCATAAGGCTAAAATAAATCATTTATTTAGAAGGATTAGTAAACTTAAGACACATTCCTACAGAGGTTTTGCAAGTACAAAGAATTTACAGTGACATCCCTTAACTAGGCACTTAAGAAATCATTTGGCAGTTTACTTTTTGCCAAATGCCATACATTGTTTTAATGTCAGATAGGAAGCAAAAGGTATTTATAGGTTGAAATATAACACTATTAAAGCTCAATCTTATATACAGCAACACATTCCAAATAGAGTTCTCAACACTACATTTTAAAGCGCAAATCACTTTAGTCAATACCAGCATAAGAATGCCGTCTTCTTAATAGAGTACCAGAGGTGTGACAAAGACTCCAAAAGGGGAGAAAGTTAAAAGAAAAATCTCATAATGTCAATGGTGTATTTTTTACCTTAACCTGAAAATTAATTTTTGTGACTAAACTTTTATAACCTGTTTTTAGATGTCTGTGATCCGTTGGAGACCAGTCAACAGCAGTCAGAGTGAAAGGTAAGTTTACAACAATGGATATTTCTTTTACCAGTGCTATACTTTGACATTTTAGTTAATCTAAGTAATTTTTTAAAAAGATTAGCATTTCTTATTTGGGAATAATACAGACACAACATTTCTAGCCTTGTGGGACTGTGTTTTCATAGTCAGATAAGCCTTTGGATAGTTCTCTTTAAGGCAAATTCTGGTAATTTACAGCTTTATGAGCACCAACTGTCACACCTGAGTTATAATGAGGCAGCTTCTGAACTCCATATACAAAAGGATTTTAAAATATGACAAGTTTTTAAATAAATAAGTTAAGAAAAATGTAAAAACATTAACATCAGCTGATTATGGCCCTAAAAGTTAAGAGTTGCCTCCCACCCTTGCATACATGCACACAACAATTGTCTTATTTATTTCAATACATAGCAAGACATCTTGATGGCAATTAACTATTCTTATTTTTTGTGAGGTTTAAAAAATCAATGGAGACACAAGAAAATGAGGTATATAAGAGGTAAGATACTAAAAGTAGAACCCAAATTCATAATACTAAACTCATAAGGGTATTATCTAAATTCATAATATGAGAGGTAAGATACTAAAGTGTTTTATCTAAATTCATAATACATTCAACTTTTATTTTATAATAAAATAAATTCTTTCCTGGTGTTGTGAGATAAAATACGGAACATCCAAGTAAATTTGAATTTCAAATAAACAACTTTTCTTGTATAAGTATGTCCCATGCATTATTTGTGCATATGAACCACCTGAATATGTTAATAAAATGATCAGTCTCATTCAGCAGGACTAGATGGTGCCTCAGAGTGTGGGTCTTGTTAATCTGCAACCTATCCTACATTATTTTTAAAAGCAGAAAGTGCTGAAGATATTATCATTGAATGTTCATTTGTGAACTAATATTTGCTATTAATGAGTGGAATGATGAATTGGTTATTTCCATATTTGGTTCACTGTTTTCTCTAAAAACTCCAGAAGGATAGCAAAATAGAAACACTGAGAGGAGTTTTACTGATATTATTATTTTCTTTATGGAACCATTCTCCATCTGTCATATTCATCTTGAGATCACCTCTGATACCAGCCACATTTCACTCAATTAAATACGAACTTCTAGGGTGGGTTGGGACCCAGACATAGGAGGTTTTAATCTTCCCAAATGTGTTAATCAGCTTTCTATTCCTGGAAGAAAAAAGAAAGGAAAATCACCTGAGATAAATCAACTTAAAAAAGAGGAAAGGTTTATGTGGGCTTAGAGTTTGAGAGGTTTAAATGCTAGTTTGTTGGCTCCTCTGCTTTTTAGGCCTGTGGAGAGGCAGAGCATCATGGAGGAGTGAGGTGGAACAAGAGGAGGGGTAGGGGTCCCAATATCCCCTTCAAGGGCAGTGACCTAACTTCCTTCCAGTGTCCCCTACTCCTAAAACTGCTACCACCTCCCTCCCCGTTGCACCACAGGCAGGGACTAAGGCATCAACCCCTGGGCCACTGGGGGACATTCAAGATCCAAACTACAGCATCAAGTGATTATAATGTTCAGCGAAGACCGAGAACCTGCCCTAAGTCCTTACTAACAAAGTGTGACCTGGGAACCAGCAACGTCAGCCTCAGTTGACAACTTTTTAGAAACACAGAATCTCAGGCCCCACCCTCGGCCTTGTGAATCCAAACCTGCATTTAGGAACATACCCAGGTGATTCACATTAATAGCAGGTTGGCAAACACTCTGCTAAATCATTGAGAGATAACAACTAAATGGAGCCATGCTGTGACTTTCACTGTATTATTAAGTGAAATTCTAGAACATTCCAACTCAGCAAAACTCGTCAATAATACTCTCCCAATGTACATTACTTTAGACCTAACACAAATAATATGAGCTATCTAAAGCAGTCCTGCATGGAATGCTGATATCAGTCCCCAAAAGACAACACATTTGATCCTGGCCAAAACCCCCAAAGCCAAGAAACTAATACTCATATAGCAATTATTGCTTCCCCTCCACCCAACCCCAATCCTAGTCGATAAAGCCATTTTTCTTATAGAAACATGGAGTTGCTATGCCCACTTAAGGTGCTGTGCCTCACAGTGCTGGTGAATCCATAGTGACTTTAATGTCTTCCAGTCATGAATTCACAGGCTGCTTCAACCACATATGCTCCATCAAGTAACTGCTTTCTAAATGATGGTCCATTCAAAGCAGATGTACAAGGTAACCTCCTGAATGCAGCAGAACCATGCATTCGTGTGAGTACTGAAGTCTAGGTGCTGTGATCTTTGAAATGCCTGGAAGATTTCCTGTCAAATCACCTCCCCACTTACAACTGCAGTGCTATTTGCAGTTGGTTCCTTGTGTTAAACAATATCCTTCACTGCTCTAGTTTGGTAAGTGCTATACTCCTAAAATGTTATTGCTTTTATTTTCTCAAATCTTAGTGTCAAATTAATTTACAAATTGGAGGAGGAGGAGGAGGAAAAGGAGGAAG
>PVKS010048283.1:0-12465 GCA_004027875.1 Aplodontia rufa | reverse complement strand
TTTTCCATTTCTAGAAGGTCTATTTGACTATAAAAATATAGTAGTTCTCCTTATTGTGGTTTTGCTTTCTATGGCTCACTCAGTTACCTTTAATCAACTGTGGTTCAAAAATATTGTTTTAGTGCAGTAAGGAATTAGGATATTTTGAGAGACAGAGTAAGAGATCATACAATTTTTACTATATTGTATAATTATTCTATTTTACTACGTTATTATTGTTCTCTTACTGTGTCTAATTTATAAATTAGATTGTGTGTGGGTTTGGTACGATGTATGGTTTCATATATCCATTGGGACTCTTGGAACATGGGTTAATGTGAATTCAAACTCTCTGATGAAATACTATTTTCAGACCATTTGTCACTTATTTTCTTATGCCTTAATTAACATACTAATCATGTTTAAAGTCATTAATAACTGTAGTATGTGTATAACCTCTGCCTCTGCTTTCAGTGCCTATTTTATGTCTTTACTGTTGGTTATCGTTTTCTTTATTATTCCATAACTAGTAATTTTTTATTGTATGCAGGGCATTATGAATGATATGCTGCATCCTTTTGGTTAAATTACTGTCTTAGTCTGTGTTATGCTACTATAGCAGAATTCTCGAGACCAGGGTAATTAATAATGAAAAGAAATTTGTTGTCTCACAGTTCTGAAGGCAAGGAGGTTCAAGAATAAGGCATTGGTATTTGTAAAGGAACTTCTTGCTCAGTGGCAGAAGGGTTAAGAGGCAAAAGGGGTCAAACTCGCCTTCTTATACTAGGATTAATCTCACCCATGAGGGCAGAACCCTTATGGCTCCCTTACTCTCAGAGATCTCATCTCCCAACACCACCACTATGCCCACCAAATTTCAACACAAGTTTGGGAGGGTACAGACATTAAAACTGAAGCAGTTACCTTCACACAAGAGTTTTGGCTTATTTATTTAGTTGTCCAGGCTCATTTTTAGACTTCTTAGAGTGGATATAACTCCCTTCTATTCTTTTTAATTTACTGGAGTGCTTTGGAAATCTGCTGCTTAAAATCTAACTCTGTGGCACCCAGACCCACTGATGTTTTTTCACTTCTGTTTAGCAAGACTGCTACTCTCTGCTTAACTCTGTTTTGCCCTACTGCTTTGAAACATGTATTCATGATGAAAGTTGGCATTAGTGTAAGGAATTCTTCCATTTTCCTTTTGTCGATCTTCATATTCTGTGGTGGCTGTTTTCCAATATTTGTAAAACAATTATTCTATAGTTCACATCTGATAACTTATAAAATATTTGTGAGGTTTTTTTTTTAGTAATTTCTTTTCCTTTTTAGTTGTTATTTGGTATGTCATCTTCTCTTGTAATTGCTTTAACTGAGCAGGGTTTATTGATTTTGAAAAATTATTTTTAGAAATAATTTGAGTAATAAGCCTTTTATTTGTCTTTTGGGCATGACCATTGTTTGCCTTTTCAAGGCACCTTAGGTCGCTCTGGGATCAGGGACCCTGTATTTCTAGTTCACTAATGGAGCTTCTCAGGGACTACCTAGGCAATACAAACTTACATTGTAGATCGTCTTAATGACTGGTATATTTCTTATTCAGCTTTACCTCAAGTACTGTACAATTTAAGTCCCTGGTTTATCTAAGGATTATGCCATTGTCATAGAATGACAAATTTAGCTAAACAAAATGGAATCATTATGTATTTGTATGATTCTTTAGAGTTTAAAATTCCATTTTTAAATTTCCTAACTTTGGTAGGCTCTGGGCATTGATTTTTGTTTTCTCCACCAGCTAAACTCTCACAATGAAACTTCAAATTCTTTGGGATTAGCAAATTATCCAGTGTCTCCAGTGCGTTGCTAATCTTTTTGAGTTCTTTGTTTTTCTTTTCAATCTATTCTGCTAATTTCTATCTTGTCAGTTTCTTAATGTTTTCAAAAGGTATGTGTATAACTGTGTAGTTCATCAATTTTTGTTATTTTTTATTATGGGGTATGAGGGATCAAATAACTTAGAAATCCAATAATAGTTTCTATATTCACGTTCAAATTGTATAACAATAATAAATACATTTGTGTACTTAATTAATGTATGATTTGATTTATTATTATTGAAATTATTTATTAAAATTTGACTTTCCATTTCCTTGAAATAATTTTTTAAAGATTAAAATTATCCTTTCTCTGATTTAACTATAAAAATGCTTTTTTTTTTTAACCCCCAGAGTCGTTTGGATATATATTTTTCACAGAACCCAGAAGGAACATCTGTTCAAAATATGCTCCACTGGAGTCAGGTATAATTGTTAAAGTGCATTTCAGTATGATTTAATTTACACTACTTGTGGTTTACTTCATCATTATAGGAATCATGCCATTGCTATAAAATGATAATTTTAGAGTAATAAAATCAAGTTAATACATATTTTATAATTTGTTATAGCTTATATAATGTCATAACGTGTTACAGCCTCTGAGCTTAAGCAATGACAGAGCAGTATAACTGTTTCTTACAAATGAGAAGATGTTGGAACAGAAGACGAGGGATCATCTATCCCATACCCCTCACTTGGATTGTTCAAGAGTCAAAGTAAAACTACAGCATAGTTCTCCTATGCCTACTTTGAAATATTTTCTCTAGACTGTAGTTTCTCCTTTTTTAAGCCATAGCCTCTTGAGGATCATGAGCAAGTTTTGTTCACTTTTGTGTTTCCAAGATCAACAGTTCTTGGTATATTGTAGATACTCAAATAATACTTGTTTACTGACTGATAGCTGTAAAAGAGAAAAATTCAGTGTGAATGTAATCTTAATGTTGCAAGCTAGGACAACATAGTAGAAAGAACAATTTCCTGGGATCAAAGGAGCAAACATTTAATCTTTTCTTTGAAACTTGTCTTGAGCATTACATTGAGAATTTGGTTTAACCTTTCTGAATCAGTTCCTTTTTTTTTTTTAAAGAGAGAAGGACAGAGAGAGAGAGAGAGAGAGAATCAATTTTTTATTGAGTTTTTCATATGGCTTTTGTTGCTCTGACACTTAAATGTGTACATGGGTGTTGGGTTTGTACTTGGGTACTCACACGTGCTGGGCAAGTGCCATAACCACTGAGTCACTGAGCCACCGCTCCAGCCCCTCAGTTCCCAATTTTTAAAACTGGAATCATTCTTTTCCCTAACAAAATTATTATGAGAATTGAATAGAATAATAATTATGAAAATTCTTTAAAGTTAATAAGCACTAGATAAATTTAAAGTATCATTAAGATATTGGGTAAAAACTTCCATTTACAAAATATTTACATTTACAAAGTAATTATTTTGATGCAATTATTTAAATTATTCATTATAACATCTTAAAATTTCATTTACTCTGGATGGCTGCTTCACCAAGAAAATCTAAGCAAGTTTTGCACTTGTTTATCCATTATAACAGTGTTTTCTGTGCCCTGTATTGTTCTACGTTCATGAGCAAAACAAAAACTCCTTTTTCCTTAAGCATACATTTTAGTAGCAGGTACATAGGGAATAAGAATAAGGTAGCAGATAGGTAAATTACCCTAATAAGTTAGAAGGAGATAAATGTTATAGGAAAATGGGGATGGGGAGGAATAGGAGAAAGGGATTAGGCATGCTGAGAAGTGGATTATACATTTTAACAAAGAGATTAGGCTCAGAGATCTCAGTGAGATGGTGACATTTGAAAAAAGATTTGAACAAGGTGAGGGAATTAGCAATGTGGATATCTGAGGTATCTTCTTAGTCCATTCAAGTGATAAAGTAAATAATAAACTGGGTAGTTTGTAAACTGTAGAAATTTATTTCTCGCAGTTCTGAAGGCTAAAAAGTCCAAGATCAAGGCACTGGCAGATGCAGTGTTTGGTGAGGGCTTACTTTCTCATTCATAGATGGCACTTCAGAGTAGTTTCCTCACATAGCAGAAGAGACAGAAGAGTTTCCTTGGGGCTATTTTATGAGTTCTAGTCCCATTCATGAACCTAGTCACTTTCCAGAAGGGTCTGCCTCCTAACACCATTACTTTGGTAGTTAAGATTTCAACTTATGAATCTGGAGAGAATATAAACATTTAGAACATAAATTGGGGGGGAATGAACATTCCACACAGAGGGTGTAGCCAAAGAAAATCACACTTATGAAACAAGTGCAAAAAAAAAAAAGGAAAAAGTGCAGCTGAAACGAGTAGAAAGAAAGTAGTAGAAAAGAAGGGCAGAAAAGCCATAGGAAATCAGTTAGAATCTATATGCCATTCAAGGACTTTAGCATTCATTCTCTGTGGAGTGGGTAGCCACTGTAGATTTTTATTTTTCATCAGCAAGGTGACACATAATGAGTTATACTTTTACATGATCACTTTGGCTGTATTTAAAATTAACTGTAGTGGAGCAAGGGTGGAAATAGTGAGAAAGTTAGGAAATTACTACAGTAGTTCAAAGAAGAAATGATGATGGCTTGGATTGATGTGTTGATAGCAGAGGTTGTAAAAATGATTGAATTCTTTGTATCCATATGCATATCATGTGCATGCAGCTGATGAGATTCAGTGATACATTCTATGAGAAGTGAAATTAAAGAGAGATTTGGATGACTCTAAAGTTTTGACATAAGCAATGAAATTACTCTTAAAATAGATAGGGAGATTCAATGGTAGAGTGGGGTTGGAAGAATGGCAAAATGCTCTGTTTTGCCAGGGGCTAGAGAAGTGGCTCAACGGTTTCAGTGCTTGCCTGGCATGTGCAAGGACACAAGTTCAAACCCCAGCACCAAATATACAATGAAGAGTCAAAGCAATGAAAGCCACACACACACGCACAAAAAAACTAAATAAAATTGATTCTTTCTCTCTCACTATACCTCTCAAAATAAAAAAGTTTATACAGCCAAGTGATGAATTTGAGTAAGCAGAGTAAGCAGTGTTATATAGAAATATAAAATTAAAGAGATTCTTGTAAAAGAAGATAAATATTTTGATTATAAATGGCATATAAAGCAATTTTTAAATTGCTTTATATGCCATTGATGAGATGAGAATACAAATAGAGTGAGTCTAAATAAAGAAGAGAAGAAGAGCAAGAATTAGGTGCCGAGACACAAAAAGATTAAGAGGCCAGGCTATGGAGGCTAAATCAGCCAAGGAAACTGAAAAGAAACAGCAAGAAAATGAAGATCAACATACCCTAGAAATTAAATAAGGATCTCAAGGATGAAGGATTGAACAAGTGTGTCAAGGTACCTTTGATAGGTAATATGACAGAATTCCTCAGAATTGACCAAGCATTTATAAATGTTAAGAGCATAAATTATCTTGACCAGTTTTGGTGGAAGGATGTAAACAGTGTGTGCTGGTAAATATTTAATAACTGAGTTGTATCACTTGCCAATTTCTGTGGTGACTGATTTTAACCTGCCAATGTGATGCTACTGTATTTAGAGTTGGGAAAAAATACCCATAATTGGCTCTTGCTGATAGAAGCTGACTCTAGCACAGAACTGTTTGGAGATATAAGACTAATTTAAAAAATGATGCTATGATGACTGCACCACAATTTGACAAATGACATTCCATGGCATATTTTAAATGGTTAAAATTGTAAATTTTATTTTATGTGCATTTTACTACAATGTTTAAAAAGATGATTAAGGAGAGAAAGTAGAGATGGTAAAAACTCTTCTATAGAATCTTGCTATAAAGAGAATAAAAATATTTGTCAGGAGCTGTGGTTGGGAGCTGGAGGAGTGGCTCAGCGGTTATAGCGTTTGATTGTCGTGTGTGAGGACATGGGTCAAACCCCAGTACCATGTACACAATAAAATTTTGGAGCAATGAAAGCTACATGAAAAACTAAATAAAATTGATTCTCTCTCTCTCCCTCTCTCACTGTCCCTCTCTTAAAAAACAAACAAAGAGCTTATGGTGGGAAATGGGGAGTTGAATCTATCTTAAGAGAGAATTGATAGCAGGTTTTAATATTAATGAAAATGGAAAATGGCCTACTAGAGAGGAGAAATTGCATGATGTAGGAGAGAAAGTAGGCAAGTAATCAATAAGCTTTTGAATTAACAGAAAGAATATCCCTTTCTTCATTTGCTGCTACATATTATTGATGTAGTAAGTCTCCGAACTCAGATCTTTTATGATTGCTTCAGTTTTTTTTAATTAAAATGGGAAGCACATTTAAATAAAATAGAGTATGGATAGAAAAAAAAAGTATAGGGCTAGAGCGGTGACTGGGCGATTTTGGCGCTTGCCTGGCAAAGACAAGGACCCGGGTTCAAACCCCAGCACCACGTATACAGCTAAGTGTTGGAGCAAGGAAGGCCATGTGAAAGACTAAATAAAGTTGTTTCTCTCTTTCTCTGTCTCTCTCACTGTCCCTCTCTCTTTATTAAAAAAAAAAGTAGAGGTCAGTGGAGAGAAGAGAAGGTATTGCATAATTGCCCAGAAGAGTGGACAAAGAAATGGACTAGAGAATTATGGAATGGTTGCTGGGCAAGACTAATGACCTTCATGAGGTATGTAATCATCAATTTGAAGTGACTTCAGTAAGCATAGTTTTTAGTTTTTCTTCCAGCTTTGTTCAGTCTCATTAGTATAGGCATATAGTTTGTAGCAATTGGATTTTTCTATGGCTTGTTTTTGTGAAGCAAGTAGAATGTTAAAATAAAAATGGAAAAGTGTTGAGTAAATATAAAGGAATGATTTTAATGACTTATTATGGAGTTTCACCTGGATAAGAGAGAAAGTACTTTGAGAGAGTAATATATATTTGGTAGGATGAATGGATGCAAACTCTTGGCAGAGTTGAATGATTTTTGACATTGATGTGCTAGAGAGAATTAGAAGGTGATGCTTAGAAAATGAAATGAGTAAAAATTACAGTATGGAGGGACTGTAGTATTAAACAGGTTTATGATATTGTCACAGGGTGAATGGTTAGTAAAGGTGAGGGCAAGATCATTGGGGAGAACTCAAGGACTTAAGGTGAGGTTGTTGGAAAGATTAAATCACTAAAAATGAAGACTGGACTAGTTTGTGGGGAGAGGGGAGAAGCATTCTCAGGGAAAACCAGATTGTCAGTAGAGTAAATAGGTGAAGTGGTCATTCATAGAAGAGGTTTAAGACATAGAGTTGATGATGAAATTCCAGATAATAGAGTTTAGGAGTTGAGGAGAGTTGGGAAGTGTAGAATAAGAACTACATGGAGCCTTATATGGTTTAGAAATTCATAAATCCTAAATAACTTGAGAGTCTGACCTTCTTGTGATAAAAAAATTCAAGAGGAAAAAGAGCAGGATAAAATTGAATCTGATAGACTCAAAGCCAGTATTAGTGGTAAGGTTGAGAGTGTTTAGGGATGAAGGAAGGGACAGCTTCGGGGACACGCTCTTGAGCTCTGTTTTTTGAGGCAAAGTTGATTAGAAAGGTGTCATTTTAGTCCCAGTGGAAGACATTCGCTCTTGACCTCTGTTGAAGTTGAGGATTTCTGAAGAAGCCTGATGTTGCCCCAAACATACAGCTCCTTTGGGGAAATAAAAAGCTTTGGTACATATGCATTTGTGTATAGATGATAGAATCACATTTTCATCTTTAAATTACCTGCCACGCACCTCCTACCCCTTCCATTTCTTACCTTAACCAAAGAAAGGGAGATGGGAAGAATACCACCTGCATAAATAACAGCAGACCTAGTACAAAGGGGAAATAGGTGCAATGCATACCTAACTTGTATCAGCTTCCACTGTAATGAACAAGTGTATATTGTCTTCCCTTTTTGTTTTTCTTTCAGCTTCTACATTCTGACCAGATGAAAGCTTTTGACTGGGGAAGTCCTGTTCTGAACTTACTTCATTTTAATCAGGTATGTATGTAATTACAAATATACTAAAAGCCATCTCCCTTACCATTTTGTTCAGACGGCCCTGTTATAGATTGAGTCATCTGTGAATCTCCAGAATATAGCAACATAGGAAGAAGTACCAGCAAATGACAATCATATTGTTTTGGATTCATATTGTCACATTCAACCAAACCTTTTCCATAATTTTATGTATATTAACAAATATCCTGTATAAAACTAGAGAAGTTGACAGGTAATAAAAGAATTCATCATCTTTTATGAGGAAAAATATGGTGTTTACAATAAGCATAGCCTTGAACTTGGTGGATATAAAATAAAAGGCATAATGTATTTCTTGACCTTGAAATCAGTTATTTGTTTGGGAAGATAAAACACACACATATAGTAATCAGAAATAACTAATAAGTTAATGAGAACATGGTAAAAATTTTATAAGTGTGATGACAAATTCATGAAATATTAGAACCTAAGTCTGTCTGACTTCAAAGTTAATGCTTTCCTACTATACTTTTCTGCCTCAGCTAAACTCAGGGCCTGATATTTTCTGCGCATATGAAAAAGTCTGAAATACAATTTTAAAATCAAATTCAATGAAATAAGAGTTAACCTCAGCTATCAATATTTATAATTTATTAATAAACATTAATAGTAATATAGTCATATAAATTTTGAAATATATTCAAATACTTTCAAAATACTTCCATGGTTTATAAATAATACTGAAATTACCTCTGTGAAATGTTTGAATACTCTGAATTAAAACAAACTATCAGCTGGATATAGTGGTGCACACCTATAATCCTCGCAACTTGGGAGGCTAAGGCAGGAGGATCACAGGTTCAAGGACAGTCTCAGCAACTTAGCAGGGTCCTATCTCACAATAAAACCAAAAGGGCTGGGGGTATTGCTCAGTGGCAGAATGTCCTGGGGTGAATCCCCAGTACCATAAAAAATTCAAAACAAAAACTGAATTATTATTTAGTTGTGACTTGTGCTTATTTCTGAGTAAAAATTGTAATACCCATTCTTTCATACTCCGTTTCCATCAATTCAGTAAGTTGAATCAATTAAGTTAAACTTATTTTAAAACGTTATTTGAATTCATCATTTAGTAAGATGATAAAAAGAACTTTCTAATGTATCATTTTCTGTAAAAACTCTTTTAACTTATTTATTTTTAGACAACCTCTCCATTGTACAATGTGACAGATATGAATGTGTCAACTGCAACTTGGAATGGTGAAAATGACTTTTTGGCTGACCCTGAAGATGTTAAAATTTTACTTCCTAAAATCACAAACCTCATCTATCAAAAAACTATTTCTTACTATAATCATATAGACTTTTTGTATGGATTAGATGCTTATCATCAAGTTTACAGTGAAATAATTGATATTATCAAAAAACATCTATAAAGAACCATGGTACTCTGTTTTTGTTATATCATTTCTATTAAAATTCCATTATTATAAGCCAGGGGTGGTTACAAGCAGATGGAAAACTAAATAAAGTTGATTGTCTTTCTCTTTCAAAAAAAAAAAAAAAAAAAAAAAAGAAGGAAGATGTAGCTCCGTGATAGAGTGCCCAAGGGTTCAATCCCCTGTACTGCAATAGTTATTCAGTAAAGTAAATCTCTGTATTTTCTCCATGTTCCTAGGCCCTCTGTTCATTAAATCAATGGTATTTATATTCTCAGGAGAAATGGTAGCTATAAATTGGTACAAAGTCTATTGAGTTTTTTTTTTTTAAGAGAAAGAGAAAGAAAAATGGCAGCAGTGGTGGAAGTTCAGCAGTGCTGAATGAGAAATCTCTCCGTGAATGCAGAATACCAATGGAGGGAGAAGTGCCTTACTGTGAGGTGGGTGAATTTCTCTCCAAGGAAGGAAGCTTAGTAAAACAGAGCCATAATCAAGTTGTTAGTTACTCTAGCTGCCACCCAGATGGTGGAGAATTAGTCCAGAGGGGAGGAACCTGCACACAATTTAATTCAGTCACTGTGGTAAGTGCTCAGCAGAACCTGGGCCTGGGAGCCCTGTGCTCTCAGTCTGCAGCAGCTACAGCAGCAGTCCCTTACTGGGATTGCATTAATACACACGAATCAGAGACCCTAAATCTGATTGTGGGAAGAAGTGGGATGGCACCACCATCTTGATTGGTCCTGGAGGGTGGTATGGGACATTCCTTCCTAAACAGTGAAAAACCACCAGCTACAGCGTGGAATAGGGAGCTAAATCTGGAGGAGTGGCTCCAAATACTCAGTCTTTTGACTGTTTGCCCAGGGAGTTGTGTGGGACTGGCAGACCCTCCCTTCTGGTCTTGTGACTTGCATTTGGAGGCTTCCTACCCACCCTTACATGCCAGAACTGTGGGAGGAGTCTGTGACCAGGACTCTGCTCAGTGGGGACTAATCAGCCAGGGTGGTCTCTGGCTACAGGTCCAACAGACACTGCATAAAACTCTCAGACAAGGCAGTGACTAGTATCAGCCTCAGGGACCGATGAACAAAAGGGGCAGCCTGGACTGAGTTCCTTCCTCCACTTTCAGACGCTGATCTCTGTGTACAGACACAATTTCATAGGTCCTGGGTTCTCAAAGTGGGACTGGGCTTCCATGCCCCCTCATGGTCTAGCTGGGCTGGTGTCTTCTTCATGCCTGTCTCCCCATGCTGGGATTGTGACTGTCCCACACATCATCTCTTGGGGCCATTGAAGATCTCAAGACACCCAAGAACGGGTTGATAATGATCCCATGGGAGCTCAGTCCAGGATGGCCACTTTCTTTGGAACAGTAAGAGCCCCAAACAGCTGCACCAGGATCCAAAAGACTCACAGAGGCTCCTGGGTCCCCAGCTGAAGAGGGACAGGAGTTTGGGCAGGCAGACACTAAACTGCTCAAGAGTGCAACTCAGGTGGTCCTGAAGTCTGTTCACAGGAAGCAGTGAAGGTGATTGCAGCCCCTCTACAGGAGAAAAATACTGGGAGGCCTCCTGGGAATCTCACTGTCAAAACTCATTCCCTCCAACAAACTCAACTGGGAAGTGACTCCACCTAGATGTGAGCTATGAACACATTCCCCCATGATGCATATTGATCTTGGTGATAATAGTTCAGAACCTTCCCGACTCTGTATTTTTTTCTGTTGTTGTTATTGAAATTGATGTTCCTGGATGTATGTATTTTTCTTTGTGTGTCTATGTGTTTGGCTTTTACTGTCACTGTGATTTCTTGGGTTTGACTGCAATATCCATATTGTTGGGGTCTGACCTGGAGAAGCCTTCATTATAGCAAACTAGTCCTCAATCTCCTTGGGCCAAAGGGAGCCCTACTCTATAATACCCTCTTCTTTCCTTTGTCAATTCCTAAACTGTATTCTGTTCTCTCTCATTCTCCCTCAAAGTTTTTACTATACTTTCATTCCATTTTTATCTTTTCCTTATTTCCAGCAGAATAGTTTACATCACACTACTACCTTGTAGCTCTATATCCTAAGTCACAAGTTCCACACTACCTTCCTATCTCATTCCCTTTGCTCTCTAGACATTTTTCCCCCTCACCTATAGAGGCCCTGCTAAACTGAAGAAAAACGTCATACTTGAAAACAGGTGTTTGCTTGCTATCTAAGTATAGTGTGAGAGTTCTCATGGAAGAAAAATGCTAATCCAATATCTCCTATAGATGCTAATCAATGCTGTAACAGCTACAGTTGACGTTGCCTGTTGTATGCGTTGGTTGCACTTATTGACTTCTACCCCCTATCTCATGAGGAACTGGTAAACCTAAAGCTTCATAAAACTTCACTAATTGGGGTGGCATCCATTGAACTGTGCTACCCAAATTGTGCCCCAGCCCAACTAAGCAAAGAGATAGAAACTCCAAAACCATCAGCAAAGCCCCCAAGGGAATTATTCACTGTTCTATCTCAAGACACACTCCCTGTAACTGAAAATGAGGAAAAAGGGAAATAATCCTCCATCTCAACCCCACAGCTCTCATCCAAGGAGTCCATGGTATGGGTCCTAGATGAAAACCTAGAAAAATGTATCAACAATATGGTTAGTAATACAATCAAAGACTTGAAAGAAGATTTATGGAAAGAGATAAGAGTGATTTCAGGAGGTGAGAGACCACATATATAAAGAGATAAGAGAGCAATTTCAGGAGGTGAGAGACCACATCTATAAAGAGAGACATTCTGAAAAGAGATGTAGCAGAGCTCACAGAATTGAGAAAACACTGTCAACCAAATCAAAAGCTCACTGGAAGATACTAATACCAGAGTAAACTAAATAGAAAATAGAACCTCACCTCTTGAAGAACAAACATCAGATAATGAAGACAGGCTGAGCAATGTCGAGTTCAAGGAGGACAGACAAGAAACTTATTGTACATGATCAGAACTTCCAAGTAATATTAGACAAGATAAGGAGAAATAACATGAGAGTGATTGGTATTGAAGAAAACATTGACCAAAAAACAAGGGGCATTGAGGACCTTCTAAGTGAAATTGCTAAAGAGAATTTTCTCTGTATCAAAATTGATCCAGAAAATCAAATTCAAGATGCCTATAGGACACCAAACAGACCTAACCAAATGAGAAACTCACTGAGA
>PVKS010048282.1:0-12467 GCA_004027875.1 Aplodontia rufa | reverse complement strand
AGGTAATTACAATTAATTTGAGGCAGATAAGTATCTAAGGGCTAGGGGATAATCCATTGGTAGAGGCCTTAACCTACCTAGCATGCCTGAAACCCTAGGTTTGATCCCCACCGCTACAACAAAGAAAAGTGATTAAGTAGAGTAGATTTTAGTTGGATAATGGTGGCCAACTTTTATTTATTTTTGGAAAGAGAGAGGAACAGTGAGAGATTGAGCGCGAGAAAGAATCAATTTTATTTAGTTTTTCATTTGGTTTTCCTTGTTCAGATACTTTGTGTACGTGGTGCTGGGGTACAAACTCTCGTCCTTGGGCATGCTAGGCAAGCGCTGTAACTGCAGCCCCCTTTTGTTTTATATTTTAAAGAGGGGAAGAAAGAGAATCAACTTTGTTTAGTTTTTCATCTGGACTTTGTTTCTCCAACACCTAGTTGTGTATGTCATGCTGGGGTTTGAGAACTGGGTCCTTGCGTTCCAAACTGCGGAGCTAGCTCTCCAGCCCTGATGGTCAACTTTTAATTGGATTGTCTTTAGGACTACAAACTTTGTGGTTGAAATGTATTCTCAGTGACATTTAGAAGTGACCAGATTTATTTATAGGCTCTAGATTTAATTTATTTAGTTTTGAGAAGATTATTATAGAGAAATAACTGGTAAAGAAATACTGTATCTCTGTTTTGAAGAGACTAAATTGACTCCTAGCAGCCACCAAAGGGAACTGTTAGGCCAGAAATTGTTTTCTTATGTTTTAGGTATGCTAAAACATAGAAAGGGTTCAGAGCATTTATACATTAAAAGCCTATATATATTATAACATTTGTAGATTTAGGCTGGGTCTCATTTTTCTGAAAATGGTTATGTTGGTCCGGATACTTCCTACCTTATGACAGTGTATGTCATATAAGTTCCAATTTTTTTTTTTTTTTTTGGGGTACCAGGGATTGAAGCCAGAGGTGCTTAACCACAGAACCACATCCGCAACCCTTTTTATTTTTTATTTTGAGACAGGGGTCTCAATAAATTCCTCTGGGCCTTGCTAAGTTGCTGAGGCAGGCTTTAAACTTGTGGTCCTCCTGCGTCAACCTCCTGAGTTGCTGGTATTACAGGAATGCACCACTGCACCTGGTCCAACTATGTTAATTTTTATTTTTATTTCTTAAATTTAAGTTTTTTGGTATCAGGGATTGAACCCTGGGGGATCAACCATTGAGTCACATACCCAGCCCTTTTTATTTTTTATTTAGAAACAAGGTCTCACTAAGTTTCTAGTGGTTTGCTAAGTTGCTGAGGCTGACTTTGAACTTGCAATCCTCTGCCTCAGCCTCTCAAGTTGCTGGGATTACAGGTGTGTGCCCCTGTGCCTGGCTACATTTAATTCTTAAAAATCTCCTTTAGCCAGGCCCTTTTGGGTTTCATGTTTCTTCCTTTTTTTAGGGACAGTTGAGAGAGAGAGAGAAAGAGAAAGAATCAATTTTTATTTAGTTTTTCATGTGGCTTTTGTTGCATGGTCACTTCATTGAGTATGTGGTGCTGGAGTTCATCCTTGCATCCTTATCCTTGCTCATGCCAGGCAAGTGCAGTAACCACTGAGCCACCACTCCAGCCCTGATATTTCTTCCTTTTGAAGCTCGTGTTGTTTTGAACATTGATTTGGTAATTGTTTCATTGAATGACTGCATCTTTTCAAAAAAAAAAATAACAAGTGTAGTATTGGTTTATATTATTTTAAATACTTAACTGCATATTAGTTATAACTATTTAAATCCTATGCTTTACAATTTTCTGGCTATGATCTTGCCCATTTTTTTTTTTTTTTTTTAAAGAGAGAGAGACAGAGAAAGAGAGAAACAACTTTATTTAGTTTTTCACATGGCCTTAGTTGCTCCAACACTCAGTTGTGTATGCGGTGCTGGGATTTGAACCTGGGTCCTCGTGCTTGCCAGGCAAGCGCTGAAACCGCTGAGCCACCGCTCCAGCCCCAGCTTACTTCATTTTTGAGAACTTTTTTTATCCTATAAAATAAAAGTAATAGGGATTGTATTTCATAGGTTTTCTGTAATGTTTAACTGACATGAATATTTGAGCTATAGGAACTAATAAGCATTTAACCATATGGTAGTGTTAATCATACCAAATGACTGTGATTGTATTTTTTTTTTTTTAAAGAAAGAGGGACAATAAGAGAGAGAGAATCAACTTTATTTACTTTTTCATGTGGTTTTCATTGCTCTGACTCTTTGTTGTGTACGTGGTGCTGGGGTTCGAACTGACGTGATTGCACACGCCAGGCAAGCGCTGTAACCCCTGAGCCACTGCTCCAGCCCCTGTGATTGTATTTTAACTGTGTGATTGATTACTTATGAAATGTTTGAATCAAAATATTATTCAGATTTAAAAACCTATATTGAAAATATTTTTTTATGTTTAATTGAAGACTTTATCCTAGGTGATCAATTTAGTATTCCTTATTGTTTTACTGTAAAGTTGTTTTCTGTATTGGCAACTGTTTTAGAGCAGTATGTTTATTCTTGGAAATTAAATTTTTATGTAATAATTAATAAAATAATGGGATATGGAATGGTTATGTTTAGATCTGTGGGTAAAGCAAATAATCTGTTTTCTTTAAAGGAAGTATAAATATAACTTTTGCCATTTTCAGCATGTCTTTCATTCTGACAAAGAGACAAACAACTCTTACTCTGAAAGGAATGAAGACTGGTTTTTATTTTTCATTTATTTTTAGAAGGACAGTGAGAGAGAGAGATAGAGAGAACAGAGAAAATCAATTTTTATTGAGTTTTTCACATGGCTTTTGTTGCTCTGAAACTTAGTTGTGTAACGTGGGTGCTGGGGTTTGAACCCGTGTACTTGCGCATGCCAGGCAAGCGCTGTAACCGCTGAGCCACCACTCTAGCCCCGAAGACTGGTTTTTTAAATTGAGCATTGTGCATAGTATTTGAGTCCTGTGTTGTCTTGGGACCTTGTATAATTTTAATTAATGTGCTTGAGCTGCTGTTTTATTATAGGAAAGAGAATTAATGTCACAGTAATAAAACCTCTGTATCCTATAAGGTTTTGGAAATTATTGAACATATTTTTGTTAGTATGTCCAATTGGAAAAAATTACAGTTAGAATATGGTTTACTGATGAAGTTAAAGTGAACATATTGGTTTTGTTCTCGGTCTTTCTATAAATATTTGGGACATTTGAGTATCTATTCTGTACCCAGACAGTGTTTTAGGCCCTACAGATTTAATGAGAAGACAAATAAATTATAGTTTATGCAGAATATTTTTTTAAAAATAATATATCTTTGATATTTGTGAAAAGTACTTATATTTTATCCTTTTTTTATCTAGATATTGATCTTTCCTTCATTTTGACTAGAGTTTTGCCAGCTATCATTTCATGTTATTCTTTTCTTCCCCTTTATTCAGTCAGGTGTTGGGCTTTCTAAATTCTAGATTAAAATAGAATCTAAAGTGCATTTCATTGACCAAATTTGCATTTTTTTTTTGCTAGCAAACTACTTCTGTCAATATAGCATGATTTAAGGTCTTCCTCTACCCTCTATGTATTTATGTACTTTACGAAAAAAAACGTATGGATTTTGGGACTATTATAGTAGTATTCTTTGTTCTACAACATTTTTAAGGACAACAGTATATCTTGTAGATTTTTTAATGTCAGTAAGATCTGCCTGTGAAAATTTCTATCAACTGTCAATTCAGTTTTTCCCATTTCCCATCACCACCCTTGTTTTGTTTCAGCTACTGTCATTTCTCACTTGGACCATTGTAGTGGTGGCCATCTAGTTGATTTCTTTGGTTCCAGTTGTACCTCTTTTTTTTTTTTTTTTTTAAGAGAAAGAGAAAGTAAGAGAGAAAGAGCCAATTTTTAAAATTTTTTCATCTGAGTTTTGTTTTTCCAACACTTAGTTGTGTATGTGGTGCTGGGCTTTGAATCTGGGTCCTCAAGCATGCCAGGCAAGCGCTCTACCACTGAGCCACCACTCCAGCCACAGGTGTACCCTATTATATCCAATTCCCACATAGCCAGAGTGATCTGTTCTAAGCACGAAATTATGTCATACCTTTCCTGAAAACTCCCGTTTCCTGTAATAAAAATTTCAAATACTTAAAGATCCATCTTTTATTACTTTTCTCCATTTTTAGTACCGGGGATTGAACCCAGGGGCACTTAAACACTGAGCCACGTTCCCAGCCCCCTCTTTAAAAAAAAAGAGCAGGTCAGAGAGAGAGAAACAATTTTTTATTCAGTTTTTCATGTGACTTTCATTGCTCCAAGACTTCGTTTTGTACGTGGTGCTGGGGTTTGAACTCGTGTACTTGTACATGCCAGGCAAGTGCTGTAACTGCGGGCCACCACTCCAGCACCATTCCCAGCCCTTTTTATTTTTTATTTTGAGACCAGGGTCTTGCTATGTTGCTGAGGGCCTCAGTGTCCTGAGCTACTGAAATTAAGGTGTGCGTCACTGTGCTCAGCTAAAATTCCATGTTTTTGGTGGCCAGGGAGATTTACTTGTTTTGTTCATCAACTTTTCCCCAGGTGCATAAAACAGTCTGTTTTTTTTTTTTTTTTTTTAAAAAGAGAGAGAGAGGGACAGTAGGAGAAAGAAAGAATCAATATTATGTAGTTTTTTTATGTGAATTTTGTTGCTCTGACATGGTTGTATATGTGGTGATGAGGTTTGAACCTGGGTCCTTGCACATGCCAGGCAAGTGCTGGAACTACTAAGCCACTGCTCAGTCCTTCTACCCCCCAACCCCTCATTACCAATGACTTTTACTTAATAGACTCCATCTTTTTATTTCCCAGTATTGCTAAGGACTGGGGACTAAGTCTTCCACACATGAGCTTTTCAGAGATATTCAAGATCCGAACTATAACAATTTTCTTGACTGAATTGAGCAGCCTCATTCCCTTTTGATTTTGCAGGAATTGTTTTTGTTGTCTGGAATGTCCTTTCCTTAGTGTTCCCACAGCTGGATCCTTCTTGCTATTTCAGATTTCAGTGTAAATGTTTTTTGCTCGAAGAGTTGTTCCCTGATTACCAAACTGAAGTAGTTATTTCTTCTATTATCATTTTGCTTTTTAAAAACTTAAGTTGATGCTCAGCATTATAAGAAGAAGAAAAATAGCTTAAAAGTTAGTGATGAGGGCTGGAGCTGTGGCTCAGTGGTTTTGGCACTTGCCTGGCAAGCACGAGGACCCAGGTTCAAACCCCAGCACCACGTACACAACTAAGTGTTGGAGCAACTAAGGCCATGTGAAACACTAAATAAAGCTGTTTCTCCCTTTCACTGTCTCTCTTACTGTCCCTCTCTCTTTAAAAAAAAAAAATTAGTAATGAATCATGTGGTCTAAAAATTAAGAAAATGTTGTAAGACATTTAGTGAACATTTTTTCCACCTTGTCAGCCTTTAGTCAATGATTTCAAATTTTCAGAATTTTATTGTGCATTTATGTACAACCCAGGGAATACAAGAAAAGGGGATTAAAAGAAGATGAGATAAGGGAAATGATATGTATATATCAATGATATGTATATGTATATATACATATATATTCTATATATGTATATATGTGATGTATATACATGATATATGATATGTATAATGATATGTATACATATGCATGATATATATACATATAATTTTATTCATTAAATGAGATAGATGTATATTAAAGGGGCTATTTTTATTTTGTTTTTGGTCATTTCCCATTCCAGTTTGTGGAAGGATTTATCTATTATTTTCAGTATTAAAGTTGGTAGAGTAAATAGTATATGTTGGTGTTAGGAGTTTACCACATGATTCCTGAAAATTAGATATTTGTCTTGTTATCCTGTAGAAGTAAACATGTAAAATGTATGAAATAGCTAATTGAGAAGATTGCAGAATGGATATGACATCATTCTCACTTAAAATAAACCAGCTGTTGTGCTGCACCTGTAATCCCAACTACTTGAGAGGCTGAGGCAGAGGATCAAAAATTCACGGCCAGCCTCAGCAATTTAGTGAGACCTTGTCCCCTCATTTAAAAAGGGCTGGGTATGTAGCTGAGTGGTAGAGTGCTCTTGGATTCAATTCCAGCACTGGGAAGAAAAATGGGGGGAAAGAGAACAGTACCTTTAAAAAATGGGTTCAGGCTGGGTGCAGTGGCTGTGGGTGTGGAGACAGACAATTTTACAAATTCAAGACCAGCCTCCATGATTTAGCAAGGCCCTGTACAACTTAGTGAGACGCTGTCTCAAAAAAAGAAAGGGCTGGGAATGTTGCTTATTGGTTCAGTGCCCCTTGCTTTAATTTCCAGTTCCCTCTACCCACACCCAATTGATTTCATTTAGAATAACATAAAGTCATATACTGACATTGTTATAATTTATCTGTTTCTTTAACAGGTTCTTTGGCATGGACACAAGTTCAGTGGGAGCATTAGAATTGACTGATCAGACTCCTGTTTTATTAGGGAGTTCGGCCATGGCAACTGGTCTCACAAATGTAGGAAATTCATTTAGTGGTCCACCTAATGCTTTAGTGTCTAGACCTAATAAATTTCAAAACTCATCAGTGGAAGACGACGATGATGTTGTTTTTATTGAACCTGTGCAACCTCCCCCACCTTCTGCAACTGTAACTGATCAAAGAAACATAACATTTACTTCATCAAAAAATGAAGAACTACAAGGAAATGATTCCAAAATTCTTCCTTCCTCAAAGGAGTTGGCCTCTCAGAAGGGAAGTGTAAGTGAGACAATTGTCATTGATGACGAAGAGGACATGGAAACAAATCAAGGGCAAGAGAAAAATTCCTCCAATTTTATTGAACGGAGACCTTCTGAGACTAAAAATAGAACCAATGATGTGGATTTCTCTACTTCCAGTTTTTCAAGAAGTAAGGTAAATTCAGGAATGGGTAATAGTGGTATCACCACAGAACCAGACTCTGAAATTCAGATTGCTAATGTTACCACCTTAGAAACAAGTGTGAACTCTGTGAATGATGGCCAATTAGAAAATGCTGACGGGAGAGATATGAACTTAATGATTACACACGTAACATCACTGCAGAATACCAACTTGGGAGATGTCTCTAATGGCCTGCAGTCAAGTAATTTTGGTGTTAATATGCAAACATACACCCCATCTTTAACTTCACAGACCAAGACTGGAGTAGGACCTTTTAATCCAGGTAGAATGAATGTGGCAGGAGATGTATTTCAGAATGGAGAATCTGCAACTCACCATAATCCTGGTAAGCAGTGAGTGATATTCTACCTCATGTTAAATTAATTTATACTTTTAGCTGATTATTTTTCCATGATAGTAAATGGTACTACCTTGCTTAGATTCTTCATGTAAAATATGTTCTGTTTTTTTAAGTTTGAAAATTTATGAGTTGTAAAACTAGTAGTTTTTGCAGATTATTAGAAAAATGATAAAATGATTAAGGGTTAAAAACACTCTATTTGATGTCTTGTTTATCATGTATTTTTTACTAATATATTTTACTAATGTTTTAATATGTAGATTAGGGAACAAAAGGATTAATAGCACCCTTAAAGAACAGTGAATAATAAATTGCACTTAGATTTCTTTCTACTTTCTGTTTTTATTTTTCATGTTTTTAAAGAGTTGGCCAAGGTTCTTTGATTTCTGTCTTTCTTTTGAAGAAAGTCAAACACATTTTTTTTTTTTTAAAGAAGGACAGAGAGAATCAAGTTTTTCACATGGCTTTCGTTGCTCTGACACTTAGTTGCGTGTATGGGTGCTGGGGTTTGAACCTGTGTACTTGCATGCCAGGCAAGCGCAATAACCGCCAAGCCACCACTCCAGCCCCCCTTCTTTCCTTTTTTAAACCATTTTCATGGAGTACTGACATGCCAAAGACTACATATTTTATGTATGCAATTTCATGAGTTTGGTGTCCTTGTATTTATTTATTATTTATTTATTTATTTCTAAGAGGGACAGTGAGAAAGAGAGAGAAACAACTTTATATATATAGTTTTTCACATGGCCTTAGTTGCTCCAACACTTGGTTGTGTATGTGGTGCTGGGGTTTGAACCCAGGTTTCGGCCAGGCAAGCGCCAAAACTGCTGAGCCACGGCTCCAGCCCCATTTGTATTTATTTTTGATTGCCTCTGTAATTATTTTTAATTAGCACTTCATTAATGATTTTTAGTTTTGAAGATGGATCGATTTCTTGAATATTTGAAAATGTTTTTTCTGGGGGGCAGCCTTGCCATGTGAAATATACTAAAATATAGAGATTATAGGGAGTCTACCTTTTCATGACCGTGTCTGTGTATGTTCCTCTCCCTTTACTCTCCCAAATCTGTGTTTGTCTACCTCCTTGCTTCTCTGTCTGTCTCAAATACCTCTTTATGTGCCTGTTTCATTTTAGGTTTATTAGCAACTTGTCTGTTTTGAAATTGTGGAGAGTAATCTGGGTAACCAAGTCTAGGCAGTGCAGAATGCTCTTTGAAGTACTGTTTTTTTTTCATTTGGCAAGTAACTTGTGATTATTGAAGAATGTTTGTTAAATGTATAATTAACAATGAAGGGGCTGGGCAGAATGGTGCATGCCTGCTGTAATCCCAGCTACTTGGGGGGCCGAGTTAGGTAGATTGTAGGTTTAGCTAGACTCTGTCCCAAAATAAAATTTGAAGAAAGAGCTTAGCAGTAGAGTAGTTGCCTAGCATGAGTGAGGTCCCCCATAAAAGGGGGAGTTGGTGTGTTTCAGTGGGTGGTTATTGTACAATCATTTTTCTTTTCTTTTTTTTTTTTTTAAGAGACAGAGAGAATCAACTTTATCATGTGGCTTTTGTTCCTCCTTCATTTAGTTGTGAACGTAGTGCTGGGGTTCAAACCTGGGTCCACATGCATGCCAGGCAAGCGCAACAACTGCTGAGCCACCACTCTAGCCCCTTATACTTGTTCTTGGACTAATTTTGACTGGACAAATTTAACTGCTATCTCTTTATGTAATTGAGGGCTTAGACAAAGCCTAGGTCCCTTCTGTTCCAAAAATTGTTTTTCATTGCTGGAGGAAATTGTGAAATTGTGAAAGTAAGGGAAATATCAGGGCTAAAATGTAGATAGAGGAAGGCATTATATTAATTACACAGGGCCTAAGGCTTAATTGAAAAAATACAGGTGCCATTTTTTCCCCAAAGTAAAGGTAATAGATGCCCTTAAATTTAAATAAACTTCTTTAAGTGTATATTCAAAGATAAGGCTACAGAATCCCAAAGCATTAAAATATATATATATATATATAGAGAGAGAGAGAGAGAGAGAGAGAGAGGGAGGGAATCGGGCTTATTTAATTTTTCACGTGGCTTTGTTGCTCCAACACTTTGTTGTGTACATGGTGCTGGGGTTCAAACCTGCATCCTCCTGCATGCCAGGCAAGTGCTGTAACCACTTTTCCAGGCCCCCAAAGCATAATTTTTGTGTGAAGGGCGTTTGTTTCTCAGTACATGGAATTCCCACTTCTTTTAGTGATTTGCTTTCTTCTGATCATGAGTACTTTTATGTATTTATTAACACAGGGCAGTTACCCTGATGGTAGCAAGATAACAGGATTCCAGAATATGCAGTGTGTTTACTCTGAATATTTTTTTTTTCAATTGGATGGTTGTTAATAGAGTCAGGTAAAATGTGAGTAGCAGTGTGTAGTCTCTTGGAAACTGTTAGGTTTATGTTTGTATTTCTTACAAAAGGACAGCTTTTATGTATGTATGTATGTAAGTTCAAAAGTCAGAAGAGACGAGAAAGGAAAACGTTTTATTTAGTTTTTCATGTGGCTTTCCTTGCTCTGACAGTTGTGTGTGTGGTACTGGGGTTCAAACCCACATCTTTGCGCATGCCAGGCAAGTGTTGTAACTGCTGAGCCATTGCTCTAGCCCCAGGAAAACATTTTTGAGAGATCAAAATTATTGAAATTAAGAGGTGATAGCTTGAAAATTGTCAAAATGAAGATAGATTATGGTATTGGTAGTGTCATGACAGGCTTGTGGAATAGGACTTACTGTTGCAAGCTGGAGACTTTCTTCAGAGTATTAAAAAAGGTTAGTGTAAAAGAAGAAAGTTGAAAAATTCATCAATCTAGTATTATCAGTTATGTATAACCCAGTGCTGTGTTGAACCTTGCAGTTCTAATTTGATGTTGGATTGGTCAGTATGCATTGATTTTAGCTCAATAATGTGTGTTAACCCTCCAACTTCCACATAGAAAATTGGAGGGTTAACACATAGGCTGAGCCATCATTCCAGCCTGTGTGGTACATTTAGAGGTGATGGAACTAAGCATACATGTGGAAATGCTATTCCTAAAATGATGTGGAGCTGGGTGCAGTGGCACACGCCTGCAATCCCAGGAATTTAGGAGCTGAGGCAGGAGGACTGCAAGTTCAAATCCAGTTTCGGCAATTTAGCAAGGCCCTAAGCAACTAAGCAAGACCCTGTCTCAAAATAAGAGAGAAATAAGGGCTGGGGATGTGGCTCAGCGGTAAAGCATTCGTGGTTTTAGTTTCTGGTACAAAAAAGAAAAAAATGTTAGAAACTGGGCATGCTGGTGCACACCTATAGTTCTAGCACTTGGTAGGCTGAGGTAGATTACATGGGCCCAGGAGTTCAAGACCAGGGCTGCCCCCAAGTCAAAAAAAAAAGAAAGGAAAAAAGGAAATAATTATGTAAGCCTTGTCAGACCTATATTCCATTTGTCCAATGTCCTATTTGTATGTGTTCCTTATTTGAAGTATTATTCTATAAATACATCAGTACTTCATAACCTAATGACTATTGAATACCTTTTTAGTGTTTCCACTATTCTAGTCACTGTGCTTTATTACATGGCATTTTCTCATTTACTGTTTACCTTTTGAGGTTGATACCATTTTCTTTCTTTTTTTTTTTTTTTTAAAGAGGGGACAGAGAGAAAGAGGGAATCAGTTTTATTTAGTTTTTCATGTGGCTTTCGTTGCTCTGAGACTTTGTTGTGTATGTGATGCTGGGGCTCTAACTGGTCTACTCATACATGCCAGGCAAACACTGTAATCGCTGAGCCACTGCTACAGCCCCTATACCATTTCCATTTTAGAGGCATACAGTTTAGGTAGGATCCTAATCATATAGGTGATGGAGCTTAGATATGAACCATTCTTATTTTTCTGAAATGACACATAAAAAGTCAGGTATTTTTATCATGTACAACATGTCTTGAAATATGTACACATGGTGGAGAGGCTAAATTGAGCTAATTAATATAGTACATCACATACATTCTTTTTTTGTTGTGAGAACACTTTAAATTACTACCACAAAACTCTTAAGGTATCTCTCTAGTGGTGTTGGTTCATTAACATTTTTAACCTTGTATAAAATGGAAAGTTAAAATTGTTTACCATGTGTATAAATATGTATTTCGTTAATCTCTCCTGTGTTTTGCTTTTCAGATTCTTGGATCTCCCAGTCAGCATCATTTCCCCGTAATCAGAAACAACCAGGGGTGGATTCTTTATCACCAGTGGCCTCGCTTCCTAAACAGATTTTTCAGCCTTCTACCCAACAGCAACCCTCAAAACCAGTTAAAGTTACTTGTGCAAACTGCAAAAAACCTTTACAGAAGGGACAAACAGCTTATCAACGGAAAGGATCAGCTCATCTCTTTTGTTCAACTACCTGCCTTTCTTCCTTTTCTCACAAGCCTGCTCCAAAGAAACTCTGTGTTATGTGTAAAAAGTAAGATTTACCTTTCAGCATAAATCCATGTGTTTAAATATTGGTGGTATAACAGTGTAAAAAAATTTTCACTAAGAGTCTTGGAGGTGAATTACCTTATTTTTAAGAATTGGTAAGCTACTTTGAATCTTCAAGCTCAGATTGTAACACCTTTGGAAATTTCTCCGTCAAGCTTATAGATAGCTCACTTCTTGGACTCTTGGAATTTGTAAACATACGTGATTATTTACAATATTTAAAAATTTTGTCTTGCTATTGTGGTACCGGGGATTGAACTCAGGGCTTCACCCAGGCTAGGCAAGTACCCTGCCACAGGGGGATATATATATATAAATTTTTTTTTTATTTTTTATTTTTTATTTTTTTCTCGGACCAGGGATTGAACCCAGTGGTGCTTAATTAACCACTGAGTCACATCCCCTGCCCATTTTTACATTTTATTTTGAGACAGCATCACACTAAGTTGCGTAGGGCCTTGCTAAGTTGCTGAGGCTGGCTTTGAACTCAGGATCATCCTGCTTCAACCTGTCAAGTCACTGGGATTACAGGTGTGCACCAACCACCAGGCCTGGCTCACTGAATACATTGTTAATTATAAGAATTTAACTCCTTTTGCCAGATAAAAATGAGAAGAAAGCCATAGGTTCCTCTGTACTCCCTTTTTTTAGATCTAGCTTCAATAGTTGAAAATAACTGG
>PVKS010048281.1:0-12479 GCA_004027875.1 Aplodontia rufa | reverse complement strand
GGGATCTTGTGTTTTGAAAATGACAAGATGCACACACGTGTGTATGTATGTATGTGTGTATGTCTGTCTGACTGTCTGTTTTGCAGGCATCAAAGCCAGGGCCTTGCGTTTGCCAGACAAGAGCTCTACTGCTGAACTATACCCCCAACCTAACAGAGATATTCTTCAAAGTAATCTCTTTCAAGTCTTTAAGGATATATTTCTCCATCATGCTACACTCCTTCTTGAGAAGGACTGAGTGGCTGTAATGAAATTAGGGCACCATTCCAAAGACAAATAAGACTCCAACTACTATTGCATTTGCTGAATTCAGCAAGCCTGCACTACTATGTCTTGCATTGGCTCAAATCTTTCACCTTTTCCTCTGCCAAACTATTTTGTTTCTCTAATGAAGCATAACATTTTTATAAAGTCAATTAATTATTAAGTGCAAAATTATTCTTTGGTATTGGTATATGACAGTTAATTTTGACTATATCATACTCATAGCATTCATAAAGAAAATGGCACAAGCACTGAAATAATCAATATTGCACAGTTATCTAGATGATCTGGGGTGTGAAGTTTTAACATGTTATTATTATCATCAAAATGAAAAAAATTATTAAGAGTTAAGCTAGATGACTTGAGAGCTTCCAGAGGTCTGTCTACCAACATGCAGATATCTATAAAACCCAGTTGGAAAAACATCAAACCAGAAGAGATAAGAGTTGATCCAGTTTATTTTTAGACCATCACCCTATAATTTGGCACCAAGTATGCTTTTCCACAGTTAAGTAATTGTGTTTAAGCTTTCTGCTTTGCAACCATAGTCAATTTAATTTTAGTTGAGATTCAGTTTCTTCATCTTCTAAATTAAGACCATAATATCTTGCTCCATAGATGTTTATAGAAACATCTATGGTTTATTCATATGATATTTTTTCCATATAGTTTTTAGGTTTTGGCACAAAGAAAATTTTCTTAAACCAATCTCACTTTCTATAACACTATAATTTGTATTCTATGTATTGCAACCTCCACGAATTACTCGCTGTATAAACTTAGGCACATCACTGAACCTCTCCTACCTTGGATCCCCTCTGTGTAATATGTGTATAATAACAAATACGCATCATAAGATTTTTAGGAGTATTTAATGTGTTAAATATTTGAAGCTATTAGAATAGTACTTGACCACTAATCATCTCATCAGATGCAACTTCCTAGGATGATAGATACTTTGCAAGAACCATTCTCAAAGGATGGAATATTTTCCCCTTCCCTTAGCTTTGTCTTATCTTTTTCAACCTAGTTTTATTTAAAAATCCCTTTTCCATAATTATACTTTATATGTTGTTCCAATTCTGTAACAATAGGAATCAACTACAATGTATAAAAGTGTGGAATGATATAGAATTTGACAATAATCTAAAAGTTTTTAAAGAAATGATAGAATATCAAAGTATTGCTTTTAGGATAAATAAAAATATTTTTATGTCATCTTGAATAAACTATAGATCAGGAGTAATCTGCAGTAGGAAATTTTTGAATTTCCAGATATTTGAATAAATTCATTGTGACTTATTAGAGTTATAAGTGAGATAAAAAAAAGTTCATAGACTCTCTTCAAAATTTTACTTATACTTTCATTTCCTTAGGCTAACTTTACAGTTTTAACTTTTAAAACTTTTTTCTTCAGGGATTTGTAATTATGTAATAGATAACTAAAGGTCTTACATGAGACACTAAGAATTCACGAAAATGAACCATTATGGGCCTATAAAATGACAGCACAAGGACTTTGTTAACAACTGGAATAAAAGCAAAAGTCTATTACTTTTATAGTGAACTCAGGACACAAAATCCCAATCTCATGAAATCCTCACAAAATACTACAATGCAAATACATAATGAAAATGCACATATTTTGCAAATGAAGCCACTAGCACTCAATGAAGGTGAATACCTTGCTCAGGAGCATGATACTGCTGCTTGGATCAATATGTGTTTTTTTACTGCATTTCCAGAACATTTTCACAGGCTTTTGTTTGTCTTTCTTACTGCTTTCTTATAATCCCTAGAGTTGTGTTGATTGTCTTTTTTCCTTGAAAGTACCCAGACTACTTCCTTTGGGGCATAATCTACATCAGTTCCTTGATGCTTCCTTGGGCAATGCCAGTAGCTTAGAGTCTATTCTCCTATATTTTCCTATAGTCCCTATGGTTTGCAATCACTTTCATGTCCCTTCAATAAACCAGTACAGTTGGGTCCATTACAACCAACAGAAACAAAAGTTACCCCAAGCTTGGAAGGCTCACTACTGTTCGATAATATGAGGGATGGAGTAGGAGCAAGTTCACTTAAAGTTCAACATGCGGTATTCATGGTCATGGGACAAAATTGCTCAGGGATGCCTGAGACATCAGACCATAAAAAGTCTGACATCTAAGTCCTATGTGAAGATAGCAATGTTGATACAAGTTAGGAGTTCACAATCAGGTAAAGGATGCAGAACATTAGGAGTAGAGATGCAGGACATTTGGAGAAGATAATGGTGTTATAGAAACTGAATATTATAAACAAAGTACTCACTGAAAATGTTTTTTTTTTAAGGGAGAGGGACAGTGAGAGAGAGAGAAAGACAGAGACAGAGAGAATCAACTTTTATTTAGTTTTTCACATGGCCTTTGTTGCTCCAACACTTAGTTGTGTATGCGATGCTGGAGTTTGAACTCACGAACTCGCACATGCCAGGCAAATGTTGTTAACCACCGAGCCACCACTTCAACCCTGAAAATATTTTTTTAGATGTATTTTTGCTTGATAAAATGTAAACTGTCACAGCTGAACTATAAGCTATCACAAGAAATAAAATGCTTCACAGTGTCATTGGCATTTTTGTGCGGTCTTGCCTCCAGTACCCTGGTTTCCCACCTCAAATCTTTGGCATTATCCAAGAGGTGATCTGAAGCACCTTTTACTCGTTATCATTGCTATATTTTAGACCTTGAATATTCCCCAAAAGTCCATGTTCATATTTGGCCTGCAACCCATAGTGCTACCGGGAGGTGGTGGACCCCCTAAGAGGTGGAGGGAGCCTAGTGGGAAGTTTTAAGTCATTAGGAACATGCCCTCAAAGTGATTGTGGGGCTCAATCTCTTTCACTTTCTGACCATGAGGCAAGAAGCTTTGTTTTGCCATGTGTTCCCCACTATTATGCCCCAATCCAAAAGCACTGGGGCCAGCTGATCTTGGACTGAAACTACTAAAACTGTGATGCCAAATAAGCTTTTTCTCCTTATAAGTTATCTTAGATATTTGTTATAATAATGCAAAGCTGACTAATAGTTACTTTCCAACAATCTAAGTTTTAGAATCTATATTGGGTTTTATTAATCTTTGTTTTGTTTTGTTATTTAACAATTATTAATATGGTACTTTTGTGTGCCAAAACTGTTCTAAACATTTTACAGGACTGAAGAGGTGGCTCAGTGGTTACAGCATTTTCCTGGCATGCAAAAATACACGAGTTCAAACCCCAGTATCACATACATAACTGAATCTCAGAGCAAGGAAGCCACATGAAAAACTAAATAAAATTGATTCTTTCTTTCTCTCTCTCTCTCTCTCTCTCTCACTGTTTCTCTCTCTTTAAAAAAAATAAATTAAACATTTTATAAACATCATTATTTTTTGTTCCTTATAAGCTAAGTACCCTTATTATCCCCAGTTTAAAGGTAACAACACTTTAAAGGAGATGCACTCGCCCAAGAGTGCCAGGTGACAAAGCTTTGCAAATTAACTATTATATATAACAAAATAACAACAGCACTAATAGAAACAATTACTGTAATTCTACAGATTAAGCTAAAATCTGAGCAGTCATAAATGGACAGCTCCACACTAAACAGTCTAGGGCCTCTAATACTGAAATCAAGAAATGGCCTTGGTTAGTACAGTGTCCTGAAATCTGTGTAGGAGATTAAAGGTGAGTGTAGAAATAGCTTAATGAAAGAAGAGGAACTGGACGTATAATATCATCTGAGGCACTACTGACTAGAATTTGCATATGTGTGTGTCAGCTGACTAAATTGTATGTGAAAATTTCCTTGCATCAAATAACTAAATATAGGTCATTATTGTGAAATAACAAATCTCTTTGCTATTTATCCTTAATACTTAGAGTTAAAATAATCCCTTCAAGTATCATTAGGGAGAATTTGTTTCTATTGTGATTTTTTATTAATTTATTGTTTAAGAGAGAGGGACAGTGAGAGAGAGAGACAAAAGAGAGAATCAACTTTTCATTTTAGTTTTTCATATGGTCTTCGATGCTCTAATACTCCATGTGGCACTGGGGTACAAACCTTCAGCCTCAAGCATGCCAGGTAAGCACCTTAATTGCTGAGCCACTGCTCAGTCTCCTTCTATTGTGTTTAATTAAATCAAATGCAAAGTCATCTTGAAAGGGGAGATAAATAGCTTTCTATTCTTACCTATAACACATCAAATCTAAATAACAACAAGATAACTCATTCATGTTTCATTGATAAGTGCTCCTGCCTTTTCAAACCAACAATTAGCATAAACTATCTCAAAATATTTTTATTTTAAGTGAAATTCAATAACATCTAACAATTATCTGTGGTGTAGACATTGGAGTTACTACCATTTTACAGTTAAAGGAACTAAGGAAAGTTAAGTAATCAGCCCAAGGTCATACAGTTGGTAAGTGGAGTAGAAATTTCCAGTATGATATCAGTAGTTGCCAGAATACAATGATTGCAGTAAAAGGATTTAGCATCCACAAGTGTTGCCCATGTTCCTATTTTAATGTTCAAAAATACCTGGTAGATTAGTGATTGTTATCTGTATTTAAAAATACAAAGTAAGCTGTAGTCGGGATGTCTCTAGTAAAAGAATTAAAGTCTAAAATCAATGAGTGGGATGCCATTAAGCTAAAAAGCTTTTGCAAAGCTAAGGAAATGGTCAAAATTGTTAAAAGACCTCCTACAGAATGGGAGATAATCATGGCCTGTGATTCTTCTGACAGGGGACTAACATCCAGAATTTACAAAGTACTCAGAAAACTTAATATCAAAAGCTCAAACAACCCAGTCAATAAATGGGTCAGAGAGTTAAATAGAAACTTCTCAACAACTTCTCAACAGAGGAAATCAAATAAGGCAATGACTACATGAGAAAGAGTTTCAAATCACTAGTAATCAGAGAAATGCAAATCAAAACTACATTAAGATTTCACCTCACTCCAGTCAGACTGGCAAAGATGAAGAATACAAATAATAATGGATGCTAGAGAGATTGTGGAGAGATGGGAACACTAGCACACTGTTGGTGGAACTGCAGACTGGTACAGCCACTCTTGAGAGCAGTGTGGAGAAACCTCAAAAAGTTAGGGATGGACCCATCCTATGATCCAGCTCTCCCTCTTCTGGGTATTTTCCCAGAGGAGTTAGAATCAGCACATTACAGTGACACAGCAAAATCCATGTTCATAGCAGATGAATTTACAATAGCTAAATTATGGAAGCAACCCAGATACCCTCACAGGATGAATGGATCCAAAAACTGTGATATATATATATGGAGTTCTACTCAGAAATTAGAAACAATGAAATTGCAGCCTTTGAAGGTAAATGGATGGTGATGGAAGAAATCATGCTAAGCAAAGTTAGCCAAACCCAAAGTGTCAAGGGTTGAATGTTTACACTCATTTCTGGAGGTTGGAGCTAAATCCAGGGCTGTGTGAAAGGTAGTCAATCTCATGTATTAGACCCATCAAAGGCACAGTAATACATAATCTAGGGCAATCATAGATATGTATCAGGGAGAAGTGGAGAGCGGGCAGGTAGGAGAGAGGAGAGGGAGGGAGAATAGGGAGGGATCTAGTGACTAATTCTGATTTAAGAATGCATGCATATTATATTGTTACTTTATATGCCTTGATGGTTGTACAATAACTCAATTTCTTAATAAAAAAGAATAAATATTAAAAAAAGAAATACAAAGTGAAATGTCTCTCAAATACTTGGAGAATAGAAATAAGGCTCTCCTATAAAAATTCCCCTAATAAACAACACAATGCTACCTGAGCTCGAAAGTATATAGAAGTCATTTTAAGACTGTTGCTTTGTTGCTTGGGATCACCACCCAACCCAAGGATGAGGTCTCCGGTAGGTTCTGTGAGCTTGTCAGTAGACTAAGCTTCTGACCAACATTTCCACCTCATCAATTTTATTTGGTTTTAAAACTTTTAATTGAAACATTAAAATTTAAATGGTGTATTTATGTCCAGTTGATAATTAGTTTGAAATATCCACTTTATTTACCATAAATGTGGTGTTCTAACTTTCTTCTAAATGGAATATATAAGAACTAAAAATAAAATGTAAATACAATAGAGAGTATTTACACAGCTATGCTAGACACAGTCTTAAGCACTTTATTTTAACTCATTTAAATATATATTAATTCTATCAAACATATACTATCCTCAGTATTATAGAAAGAAAGATGCCATGGCACTGAGAATAAGCATCTTCAAGGTCACTTGCCAGAGTAAACGGTAGAGTCCTTTGGTAGGATCAAAGCTAAATAGACTGGACAATGAGACCAAGTTCATAACCACTGTGTTCTACAATCATAAAATGATTCAGTTATAATAAAACATCATTAGAGACACAGAATTATGTTGACTATTAGGACACTCATTCCACAATATTAACTTATTCACTAAGCATATTGAGCACCTGTTTTCCTAGACCCCAAAGTCTAAAAGATAAACAGACGATTCATCGCAGTGTGATAGGCTATGTGCCAGTGTAGTGTACACAGAAGAGGCTGCAGGAGAAAACCTGTCATGAAAGTTTGGTCAAGAAACCTTGATCCAAAAACTGTGGTACATTTAAACCATGGAATTCTACACAGCAATAAGAAACAATGATATTGCAGCCTTTGAAGGTACATGGATGGATATGGAAGAAATTATGCTGTGTAAAATCAGCTTAACCCAGAGAACCAAGAGTTGAATGTCTCCACTCATGTGTGGAGGCTGGAACTAGACCCTGGTCAGTGAGAGAGGTCGTCTAGTATCATGTGTTAAATCCAGATAAGGTGTAATTTTATACAACATAATACTTTTTTAGAGATATTGTGGGAAGTGGAAAGGAGGGATAAGGGTGGGTAATTGGGGGGACACTCCTGGGGGTAATTCTAATATCCAGAATCTATACACATTTTATATTATTTTGTTAAAAACTTGTATGGTTGTACTATAATAAATCTCTCAATAAAAAAAAAGACGATGGAAAAAAAAGAAGCCTTTGTTGGGGAATGGGAAGCAGGGAAGACAGGAGGGATCGATGGGGAGATGGAATGAACTCATAAAAGGGACAACAAAATTAATTTTGAAAACCAAAATTATCAGGAAATATTACTGAATTAATGCTTCAAGAATACAAGTCATTTTATCAATGCTCTTGTGGACACACAGAAGCAAAAATTGAGACCATTTAATAAAGAGAGTATTTTCAGAGACATGGGGAGCACCAAGAGACAATCAAAAGCATTAAGGATTCCAGCAGCTAGTAGCTGTTTCTATCTCTTATCTAAAGGAACAAACAGTCTTGTCCCTGGCACCTGAAAATATGTAATGGTGCGAGAGTGTTTGCCCAATAGGAGCTGTGACTAGGTAGGGGAACATAGTCACGGCCAAAACATGGAACAGGTTGTAAGAAATTGGTAAAATGAAACTTTTCTAGAATTATCAATGAAATCACTAAAACTGTCAGCATAAATGTGGAAGTTGTAACGATTTTTTTTAATTTTGTAAAGAGAGAGTCAACTTTATTTTTTCATCTAGTTTTAGTATTTCCTCCACTTAGTTGTGTATGTGATGCTGGGAATTGTACATGCCAGGCAAGTACTATACTACTGAGCCACCTCTCCAGCCCTATAAAGATTTATATTAAGCTAAAACATAACATTCAAATCATGTTTAGTGATCTTTTTAGTTGTGCCTACAACATTGAAAGTGTTCCAACTAAGGTGATCTATTTACATGTGCAGAACCTACTCTTCATTTCTTTGTTTTTTCAGAGATATTTTTTCTTTTCTTTTTTAAGAGAGAGGGACAGTGAGAACGAGAAGAAGAAAGAATCAACTTTATTTAGTTTTTCATGTGACTTTCATTGCTCTGACACTTCATTGTATACGTGGTGCTGGAGTTCAAACCCACATCCTCATGCCAGGCAAGCACTGTAACCAACAAGCCACAGCTCTAGCCCCTTTCTCTTATTTTATTTTATTTTTTTTAGCAAAGGTAAATAATTCTCTGCCTCTGAACATTTTTTGTCTAGTTCCTCATCTCCTTTCTCATTGCTATTGTTTTAGTTCAAGCTCTTATCAACCAATGTTCCTGCAGGCTTTGACAACAGTGAACTCCAGGTCCCTGAAATGGCAGACTGCTCTCTTCCCAGAGCCTGACTAGGCTCCCTGCATACAATACAGAATGTATTCAGACAGTGGCACCAGGAATTTCACAGAGAAAATTCTTTGCTGATGATGTTTTCCTATATACATGAAATTTTCAATAATTTTAAGTATATAAAATTAGCATTTAATTACCAATCTTTTTTTTTTTTTTTAGCTTTTTCAGGGAGACCCATTAATTAGGGTGAGAATTTAGATGAATCTGGTTTTGCTGAATAAGGGAAACTGACTTTGATCTTTTTGTAAAAATTAGACATTCAAAGAAATTCATTAATCAGCACTATTGTTCTCATTGGTGGAATTTAGCTTCTAGTGTTTAGTACTGTGTTCCTTACTAAACTTTCTTTTACATGGATCTCGATAAAGATTTAAATTGTGCAAAATTTCTTATTTATTAATTTTTTTCTTTGGTTATCATGGGAAAATGGAACCAATTGTCAAAATTGACCCAGGTGGTGAAAAGGAGGGCAAATAGTTAAAAAGTAGCAAGTATAACCTATTTGTTTTTCTCTTTCCTTGATATTCCAGAAAAGAGCACTTGGAACGTATTAGTGAGGGAGGAACATGGGAAATAGTAAATTATAACTGCAAAACTCATTTTTCATTACTTAAATGTAAATTCTCTACTTTTAACTAGTCACATAAAAAATGACCAACTCCTTTGCTGTTATAGTCTTTAATTAATGGTACTGTTTATTACCTAAGACTTTATCAGCTATATTTAAAACAATAATGAGTGAACTGATTCTTTATCTTCTCTCAGAACACCAGTATCACAAATGCTATATGTATAAATGCTATAGGCTATATACACACACACATACATACATGTGTACACACATATACAAACATACAAACACATATACACCAGTATGCACAATATTTGTATCTGTCTATAACATGTATATGGTCCTGATTTAAATGTTTTGACTTTTTGACTTTAGAGTAAGGCAAAAGTCATAGGCATTCAGTAGAAACTGTGCTCTGAATCTTGGATTTTTTCCTGAGCTAACAATGGGCAGTATGATAATCTCTTATGTTCTGGGTAGACTGTGAGTTCCAGCTCTAGTCCTCCAAGCAGTCAGGAAAACAAATACTGATACTCTATGGTGGAATTGTGTTGCTAAGCTAGGATGTTCTGTAAATTAGGTGTATTAAATGTATTTCAACTTAGCATATTTTCTTCTTTTCAGTTTATTAAGATGTAACTCCAATACAAGTTGAGGGATAACTATCATTTCATATATGGCATAAAATATGTATTGATATATGTACTTATATACAAGTACATGCATATTCATTCATATATATACACACTTGTAACAGGATACTTTTTTTCCAGTTCACATTAGGACACAAGTAAAACTGATACCACATGAGACAGATCCATCTGTGCTCTGAACCACCTGCAGAACTAAACCTGGAAAACACATGAATTCTACATCAAATATTCCATCAAGAATTATTTGAATGCTTAATCTCTGCCCTATCATCTTTCATGTCTTTTTAGAAAAAAATGCAGAAATTCAACGCATGACAACTATCAATAAGTTTGAATAAAAATAAAATATTTTTAAAAATTAACAGCTAATACCACTGAATAGCTGAATAAATTATTTTATGTAATTTGATTATTGAGGGAATTAAGAAAGAAAAATCCACGACTAGTTAAAACAGTCTTTATAAAAGATATAAATCTGAAGAAGATGTAGAGTTTAACCAGATATTCAAGAGACAAAAAAGATAAATAGGAAGAGTAACAGCTAAGGTTTTGTTGAAAGTTTCATGTGTTTTTAAACTAAAAAACAAAAAGAGAATGCTAGCACATATATTGAGTGCTGTATAGCAGGTAGTCTTTCTTTATTTCAAATTTGATGTAATATACCAATGATATGTCACTGTAGAGTATGATGATACAGAGTGGGCTATTTCTATATAATAACATTGTGCTTATATTTTTTATCTTGCTAAATAGGACAGACTTTAATTTCTTTGCAAATAAAAAAATCATTAACATTGCCTACTTTATTTGGGGGGTTTTAATAAAAGAATACATGTAAGTTACTTTGAATAGTGTTAAGTCTCTCACAACCACTAAATAGTATACTTGACAGTCTGAATCCATCTGAATCTAAACGCTGTACTCTGATTGGGAAAGGGCCTTAGGGAGGTGGAAAGGATCAATACTATTTCTCATAGTGGTCCAATCTATCTGTTATAGTTTGAATTGTTAGTATCCCACCAAAAGCTCATGTGTTAGACAATGGCAGGAATGTTTAGGGGTGAAATAATTAGGTTATGAAAGCTATCTATCTTCATCAGTGGATTTATTTTGAATTGGATTTAAGTTGAATTGACTACTGTGTGGTAGGTAACTACAGGCAGATAGAGCATGGCTGGAAGAAGGAGGTAAATGAGGGAGCCTCCTTGAACTATATCTGTTTCTAGTTTCTTGTACTTTCTCTGCCTTCTGGTAACAATGTGAATATCCATTCACCATGAGCTTGTGCCTTCATCTAGCACCTTGAGCCATAGAGTCAGCTGAACACAGACTGAACCTCTGGAATGTGATCCCCAAATAAATGTTTTCTTTGAGTTGTTCTTGTTGGATATTTTGGCCACAGAAAAAAATAAAAAATTAAAAGTAACACACTATCTCTATTATAATTATTTTAATACCTATGTTTTAAAAAATATCATTTCACTGCTCAAAATGGTAAGCCCAACCCTTGGGTTTATTTTCTACTTTCCTCCTCATGCTTTCCAGAATAAGAAAGGGAAAAAGAAACTTCTTTTTTGTAAACAAAGAAGATAGATATGGGGGAAGCTGAAAAAACAAATTTCAAATTAAAAATTTACATGTTAAAGAAATTCTCCTAAAGGTTGGCAGAGTAATATAAGAAAGAGCTTTCAGCAGAGGAGGTGGTGTTTCTTTTATGGAGAAACCCAGACTTTCCAGTTTCAGCAGAACCCTAGAGTGAGGCATAGGTTATTTGAAATAGGCTATATTTGAAAGTCATTTTATGTATCACTATACCCCTCTTTCCCTTTCCCTATCCCAAGACCCTCAAGGTATATGTTTTCAGTCAACAAAATTGGACAAATTAACTTGAAAGAGCAACAGGGGAGAGTACAAGAATATGAAGACAGAAAACAGTTGAGAAAGGAAATGTACCTCTTTGCTTGTAGAACACTATAATCCAAAACATGAAGAGCACCCAGGAACAAGGGCACAGCTAATCTACTCAAGGGCATTTCTATTTGTATTAGTCTAGAAGAGAATCCTTAATTTATTTGTCTAGAAATGGTGCTTTTGCTCTTCTGTGTACTCAGAGAGGATGGCCTTTTCTGGGTTCAATAGTTAGCAGTATAGGTGAGCAGCTATATGTTGGAGTTGGAGAAAAAAGACTTCCACATGCAAAAATCTAAGGACTCTACCAGTTTCTTCCCTACTGCACAAAAGCAAAGCATGCCTTCAATAAGCTCGAAGCAGTATCCATTTATCATATCTCCCTAACCAAGATCAATGGTGTTTGGAAACCATTCCACCTCTGCATTGAATAAGGCTATAAACAGAGGAGAACAAACTGAGGTCCCAGGACAAATCTTATCTACCACTTATTTTTTTATAGTCTGTCAGATAAAAAAATTATATTGTAATGACTGAAAAAATAAAAAGATGAATAATATCTTATTCATATGTGAATTATATGAAATAATATAGTTTCATTAGAAAATAGCCACACTTCTTCATTTACATATTATTGATGGTTGCCTTTTGACTACCATGGCAGAATTCGGTATCTGCATGTGACCCAGAAAGCTTAAAATATTTATTATCTGAACTTAATAGTAAAAGAAATTTGTATCACTGACACAAAATATATATTTAAAAATTTCTCCCTTTTCTGAAGTGTTGGAATGAATGGATTGAAGAGACTAACAAGCTATTATAAATTTAAAATTCTTTTTATTCTCTTTTTACT
>PVKS010048280.1:0-12470 GCA_004027875.1 Aplodontia rufa | reverse complement strand
TTGTGCACACAAAAGGATAGATTCCAAACCAGGAGACTTTAAACCCAAAGTGGTAAGAAGCTCTGCTCACAACAGTTCTAGCAAAGTTTATAAAGCAGGAAGAAGTATTCTGATTCTTTTTCCTGATTGACTGCTAGGTATTGGTTTTCTTTTTTGGGCAAGTAGAGCCGTTTAAGCTGATTCATGTACAACTGGCTTAAGTTCACTGAATGCTGCTGACAAGGATGTTAATCTTACCTTTTGTCATTTTGTGGTACTGGGGACTGAATCCAGGGCCTCATGCATGCTGGACGAGAGTTCTACCCATGAGCTATACCCACAACCCTTTTTATTTTGAGACAGGGCCTCACTAAGATGGTCAGTCAGGAGGCCAGATTCAGATTTCATTAACCTGGAGTGTCAAAATTTTCCTGTGTATAATCTACAGTTCACACTTTTTTGGTGTATTCCCACATCTTCAAGTAATCCCCTGCCAAAAAAAAAGAGTCTGTGGGAGCTAATTTTATGAATCCTTAACTGAGTATCATTTTTCCCTGTTATCTACTTAATTATAATTTTGTTCAAATTAGAAATATTGGTTGAAATCATTGTCATAATCATTTCAAGGCATTGTTATATATCTTCTAGAATGCAGAACTTTTTGATAAGAACACTAAAATTACTTGGTTGTTATTATTTGTAAGTGTTCTGATTTTTACTCTCTGAAAGTTTTTAAGATTAACTATTTCTCCATAAGATTCTGAAATTTTATGATGGGATGAGGCTCCTTTTCAATTCCTTCGATTGGCATTCATTGTGCCCTTTCAATTCAATTTTCAGTTTTAAAAATGTGTTCTTTGGGGCTAGAGTGGTGTCTCAGTGGTTGGAACGGTTGCCTGGCATGCACCAGGGCCTGGGTCCAAACCCCCACATCACATACACAACTGAATGTTAGGGAAGCAAAAACCAGATAATTAAATAAAATTGATTCTCTTTCTATTTCCCCCACCCCTCCCTCTCTTTCTCTCTCTAAAAAAATGTCCTTTGGCTCTGGGAAAATATTTTGCATTATTTCTTTGATAATTTTCTACTTCTTCACGTTCTCTCCTTTCTCTTTCTGGTACCTTTATTATGTGGATATTGAATCTCTTAGATTGAATCTGCTATGTCCCTTATGATTTTTCCTCACATTTTCTTTCTTTTTTCTCTTTTTAAATTTTGAGACAGAGTCTTGCTAATTTGGTTTTGAACTTGTGATCCTCCTGCCTCAGCCTCCCAAACTGTTGGGATTACAGACATGTGCCACTGCATCTAGTGTCTTTTCATATTTTCTAGCTCTTTGTCTTTTTTTAGTTTCCCATACATGGAGATTTTCTTGACTTTCCCATCAGTTCTTCCATTGATTTATTTTTATTTTCAGATTTTTTTTTAAAATTTAGGAGCTCTCTTTTGTTCTCTAATTCTTTTTTCCTCTTCATCCATCTGCTCTTCTTTTCTAAATTCATTATTTTTTTATTGGTCCATTCTATTTTTATACAGTGAAGAGATTTGTTGCTTTATCTTCATACATGCACACATCATGACTATATATTTTGGTTCCATTCCTTCCCCTGTACTTCCCCCGCTGCCTGCCCTCACCCTGGTCTCTTATCTCCACTGATCTCCCCCCAATTACATATATAAATTTATGTCTCTGTAATAATTTTTTATTTTCCAGTTTTAAATGTCTGCATATGTACTATTCAGCATCCCAGGGGTGCAAAGTATACAATACAATATTTATATCCTCCCATTTCCCTCCTCATTCTCCCTCCATCCCTCCTCCCCCTGACATATCTAGACTTCCCCCAAATTGTAAATTGCCCTGAATTTGATGAGTCTATTATATAAGCTTAATTTTCTTTCACTCCTTCTATTGTTTTACTCTAGCTTCTACATATGAGAGAATGCATTCAACCTTTGAGTTTCTGAGTTTGGCAAATTTCACTTAGCATAATTTTCTCCATTTACATCCATTTTCCAGCAAAGGCTATGATTTTATTCTTTTTAATAGCTGAATAGAGCTCCATTGTATATACATACCACATTTTCTTGATCCATTCATCCATTGATGGGCATCTGGTTTGATTCATAATTTAGCTATTGTGAATTGTCCTGCTATAAACATTGATGTACCTGTGTCACTGTAATATGCAAATTTTACAAATTTCTAGTCACATACAACATGCCCAAATTGTCATGGAATGATATAGAAACCCTCAACAGATAAATATCAAGTAATGAAATTGAAACAGCAATGAAAAGCCTTCCAAAAAAGAAAAGCTCAGGACCTGATGGTTTCTCAGCTGAGTTCTACCAGACCTTTACAGAAGAACTAACACCTTTCCTTATTAAGTTATTCCAGGAAATTGAAAGTGAAAGAACCCTCACAAACACTTTTTATGAGGCAACAATAACCCTGATACCAAAATCCGACAAAAAATCATCAGGAAAAGAAAACCACAGACCAATGTCCCTGATAAACATAGACACAAAAATCTTTAATAAAATTTTAGCAAACCACATTCAAAAACATATTGAAAAGATAAAACACTACAACCAAGTGGACTTCATTCCAGGGATTCAAGGTTGGTCCAATATATACAAATCAATAAATGTGATTCATTGCTTAAATAGAATTAAGGACAAAAACTACATGATCATCTCAATAGATGCATAAAAGGCCTTTGATGAAATCCAACAGCCTCTTATGTTAAAACACTGAAGAAGTAGGGATCAAAGGGACTTACCTTAACTTTATAAAGGCCATTTACAACATACCCACAGCCAACAGTATATAAAATGGAGAAAATCTGCAAGCATTTCCACCAAATTCTGGAACAAGACAAGGTTGTCCAGTCTTACCACTCTTATTCAGTATATTCCTCAAAGCACTAGCCAGAGCAATCAGGCAAGAGAAGGAAATCAAAGGGATATGAACAAATCCATTATTCTTGAATCACTCTGAAGAGAAATTAGATTTTAAGTTCACTTCTAATTACCTGAGTGAATTGCTTCTACTAGAATAATATTTTTTGTTTATATGATCTCTACATTTAGTGTTGGAAACATTCATTATGTATCTAGCAATTCTTGATTTTCATCTATATTTAAAAATATGGTTATGAATAAATAAAACCTTAAGTTGATGGTATTAGGAATATTAGGTTGTCATAAATTTGTTGGTAAAATAGTTTTTTCCCATACTGCTAAAGTTTCTTTTAGGTAAAAAGTATCTTTCTAAAAGAAAAAAGCAAAAAGGAGAAATTGAGATACACACGCACACACACACACACACACACACGTGTATATATATACATTTCCTGAAAAGACCAGCATTGTATTTGTGAATATTGTGTCTTGCAATGAACTGTGTATAAGCTGTTCATTTTTCAGTCTGAAGTAAAATACTTTCAACAAAAAAGAATAAATAAAACTAACAAAGATGAGAGGCAAAAATTATTTTTCCCTTGTTTTTTTTTAAATAGAGAAGGATGGTGAGAAAGAGAGAGAGATAATCAATTTTTATTGAGTTTTTCACATGGCTTTTCATTTCTCTGACACTTAGTTGTGTACGTGGTGCTGGGGCTTGAACCCGTGTACTCGTGCATGCCGGGCAAGCACCATAAATCACTGAGCCACCGCTCCAGCCCCAGAGGCAAAAATTAAATTGAAACAGAAACAAATAAATATAAATATATTGCAAATGACTAATATGAGCAGACTGAAGAAGGAAATGGAGAATTAATGCAAGTAACATTCATTTATTTTTGGTACTGTGGATTGAACTGGGAAGCATTTACCACTGAGATACATCTTAAGCCTTTTATTTTCTTGAGACGAAATATTTCTAAGTTACCTAGATTACCCTCAAACTTGCAATATGACATACACTGAGGCCTAGCTGGTTTCCTCATACTAAATTTTGAAATAATAGGGGTTACCCACAGTTATCTGCAGTGCTAGACTACCCCAGGTCTCCCCAGAATGGCAGTGCCTGTTCTGCTAAGGCAGCTGCGTGGTGGAGATCCACTGAGAATATGTGTTCTCTTTGGACTAGCCCCTCCCAAGACGGACAGAAGGGAGCTAGGCTTACTTGCCTAGTTTCTCTTTCCAAATGCACAGATTATAATTGAGGAAAAAGGACAGAAGTGTTTAAGAAATTCCTTATGGAGCCAGGTGCTGTGGCACATGCCTGTAATACTAGTGGCTCTGGATGCTGAGGCAGGAGGATCACAAGTTCAAGGTCAGCCTCAGCAATTTAGTGAGGTCTTAACCAATTTAGTAAGACCCTGTCTCAAAATTTAAAAAAATTAAAAACCTGGAGATATGACTTAGTGCTCCTGGATTCAATCCCCAGGGGTAGGGGAAAGAAAGAAAGAAATCCCTTCTGGAACAGGAAAGAGTTAGCTTTTCAATACAGGCTTTCAACATTTTTTGTATTCAACTTCAATTTCTACATGTGTCCAACATCAACACTGGTGTTTCTTAAACAACTACATTGAGACACATTAAAAGGATATCCCAAAGAGTAAAGAGAATGCATAGGCAGAGAAGAAGGAGGAGAGCTCATTCATAGGAGCTTTGTCATGTAGCTCCCAGAAAAAATCAAATCCCAAGGGAAAAGAGGTTGTCAATAATGACAACTGCTGCAGGAGGGTGAATATTGGGGAAAACCTTCAATTTGGATGTCTAAATAGAATGTCAGTGGTACACGTGGAGAGTGTTGAGGGTAGAAATCCCATTGCAGGATATTAAAGGGGTTTGAACATTTCCCTCCTTATCATCTTCCTCCTTACCCTCAAAAGCATCCTACACATGACATGCCTCCACATACCAAAGGTAGACTTCATCAACTTGTCATGGTGCTTGGCACTCCGGGTATCTTGGGTTAGGAGGGTGCTGAGCAGCTACCTCTGACCACCACACACTGTTAAGCTGTCCTCTCAATTCTGGTTCTGCCTCTGTTCAGCAGTGTTGAGATGCAGAGGCAGGATGTGGTAAGAGTCTAATGTATAGGCTGGAGAGATGGTAGTAGAAAGCTTGCCTGGCATGCACAAAGACCCGGGTTCGAACCCCAGCACCACATACACAAAATAAATAAATGAAAAACAAAAATCAGGTGAAAAAAATTAACTCTCTCTTAAAAACAAAGAGTCTAGTGTGTTAGCAGGCTATGCTTCTGTGCTGGTCACAAACCATCTTTGCCCAAGCAGAACTTTCCCTATGCTAAACACTGAGAAAAACTGAGAACTGCTTTCTTGAGGCCAGGTTCAATTACCCTACCACACGTACACAGATTTGAATTCATGAGAACCACCAGTCCATGCACCTACTGGAGGCCTTATTGAAGCAGCAAGGCAGAGAGAAAAGAGTACTGGTTTTCAAATCAGATATGGATTCAAAACATTCCTCTGCTTTTTACTGTATTAATGGCATTGGGTAAGTTACTTAACTTCTCTGAGATTTAGTTTACTAAACTTTATGGTAAGAATAGTGCTCATTATTTCACAAGTATTTACTGAGGGTCTACTAAGCGACTAGAACTGTGAACAACACAGCCATGTCCCCACGGAGCTTAGAGTCCAATAGGAATGAAGATATTGCCAAAATAATCACAACATATGTTAAGAGAAAATGGAATGTGGAGATGAAGGATTGAATCTCATCTAGGGCGAAAGGTCTTATTAAGCTATCTGGAGTTAACCAGGTAAGAATGGGAATAAAAGGACAGTCCTCCACTTGGGGAAGGATTCAGTCTGCAAATTTCAAATATAAGGCAGCATATGATGCTTTCTGTGTATGTGTTGTGGGGGAGCTACAGGGGATTGAACCTCAGGGTCCTTAACCACTGGGCTAAATCTCCACTCCTTCTTATTTATTTCTTTAAATTTTAAGACAGGATCTTGCTAAGTTGCCCGGGCTGGGCTTGAACTTGTGATCCCCCTGTCTCAGCCTCCAAAGTAGCGGGGATTACAGGAACGTACCACTGCACCCGGCTCCCAAGGGTATTTTTTTAATGAATAAGAGGCAATTGTTTGTGGGTGCTTTTAAGCTGCCTCCATAATGAAGGAATTATCATGGAAACAAGATTGCTTACACTTCATTGTACTCCTATAATAATTAGAAAAATTTTATGGCATAAACACATTCAATATTTGTCTTCAGTAACTTTTCTGCAGTACAGCATGTTTATGATGGAAATAAAGTGACTTTTTTTCCTGAAAAAAAAAAGACAACCTGAGGTAGTAAATAACACATAGATTAGACAACCTTAGGTCTTTCCTGAGTATGCATACAGTGCTCAATACACTCACAGCTCCATTAATATGTACAACCTTCTGGATTCTCATGAATATGTCAGTGCTTTCTGAAGATCATTATGAACATCTCATTCCCTAGCTTTTCTTGGATAAAGAAAAACATTATGGAACTGCAAATGTGTGCTGCCTACAAGAGACGCATTTTAGATACAAAGACAAAAATTGGTCGGTCAAAAGGAAAATGATGGGAAAACTCTAATCAAAAGAGAACTGAGCCAGAGCTGGTGGCACATGCCTATAATCCCATGGATGCAGGAGGCTGAGAAAGGAGGATTGCAAGTTCAAAGCCAGCCTCAACAACTTAGGGAGGCCTTTAGCAACTTAGTAAGACACTGTCTCAAAATAAAAAGGGCTGGAGACATACCTCAGGGGCAAAAGCACTCTGAATTAGGTCCCTGGTACAAAAACAAAAACAAAACTTCCTACAAAGAAAAATCCAGGAACAAAATAGTTTCAATTATTAATTCTATTAGTTGTTTGATGAGGATTATGAATCCTTCAAAACTGTTCCAAATAAATCAAAGATGAAAGAATACTCCCCAAGCCATTCTAAAGTCATTATTGCCCTGATACCAAAGCTACAAAAAGACATCACAGGAAAAGAAATTATAGGCCAATATCCCCCACAGACATAGATGTAAAGCTCTTCAACACAATACTAACAAACTGTTCCACCAACATAAAAAGTATTATTAACCACGAGTAACTAACTTTGTTTTATACCAGGAATTCCAGGTTGGTTCAGCATATGAAAATAGATCAATGTGATATACCACACCAGAACAAAACCACATGATTGCCTCAATAAATGAAGAAAGCTGACAAAATTCGTCACCCATTCATAAAAAATCCAATAAACTAGCAATGAAAGGAAATTTTTTTGACTTATTAAAAGATGTCTATGAAAATCCCACTAGTAATATCACACTTAAAATGGAAAGGCAGAAAGTTTTTGTCTTAAGAACATGATGAAGAAAAGATGTCTGTTCTTGTCATTTCTATTTAACATTTTAATGGTGGTATTACCCAGGGAAATTAGTCAAGAAAAATAAATTTAAAGGCATCTGGGGTTGAAAAGAAAGAGTTAACTGTTTCTATTTGCAGAGAACATTATATTGCATATAGAAATCATAGAAAATAAACAAGCTCAGTATGTTGCAGAATACAAAATCAATATGCAAAAGTCATTTTATTTCCATATACTAGCAGTGAACAATCTCAAAATGGAATGAATGAACTCTTCCATTTACATTATTCTCAAAATAATAAAATACCTACAAATCTATTTTAAAAAGAAATACAAGATTTAACAAGAATATCATTTAGAAAAATTAAATGCTTAATAAATGAATGACATCTATATGTATGGACTGGGAAATTTAATAATCATAAGATGGCAATCTTCCTTACTGATTTACATATTGAATGCAATCCTTCTCAAAACCCAGCTGTCTTTTTTTCCCCAGAAATTGACAAGCTGATTCTAAAATTTACATGAACAAGGAAGAGACTCAGAATACACGAAACAGTCTTGCAAGCCAAAAGAGAGTTTTAGAATTTGGACTTTCTGATTTTGAAACTTACTGCAAAGATAATAATCAAGATAGTATAGGAGTGCTGGGATTGTAGCTAAGTGGTAGAGCATTTTCCTAGCATCGGTGAGGCTCTGGGTTCAATCCCAAGCACTAACCCCCCTATAAAAAAGCCAGTATAGGTCTGGAATAATGAAATATACAGAGACCAACGGAATAGAATTGAAGTGCCAGGAAAAAGTCTTCCATTTATAGTCAGTTGATTTTAGACAAAAGTGCCAATATGACTCAATGGGGAAAGAATAATCTTTTCAACACATGGTGCTTGACACAAATGAATATGCACATGTGATAGAAATAAGTTGGATGCTTACCTCATACCTGTACAAAAATTAATTCAAAATAGATCAAAAATTTACATTTAAGACTCAAAACTATATAACTCTTAGAAGAATAGATAGGTGTAAATTTCAGTGTCCTTAAGTCAAGCAATAGTTTCTTACATATGACACCAAAAGCATAAGCAACTATAGGGAAAAGAAAAACAGTCTTCAACAAAATTAAAACCTTTTGTGAACCATCAAGACAGTGAAAAAACTCCTACAGATTGGAAGAAAACATTTACCATTCTTACATCTGACAAGGGATTAGTTTTAGAATATATAAAGAAATCTTATAACTTAAAAACAAAGAGACAAATAACCTAATATTAAATAGGGCCAAATATTTCATTAGAAATTTTTCCAAAGAAGATATATGAGTGGCCAACAACAGATAGAAAGATGCTACGCATTATTAGTCCTTAGGGAAATGTTAATCAAAATATCTATGGGCTGTATGCAATGGCAACCACCTGTGATGTCAGCTACTAAGGAGGCCAAGGCAGGAGGATTGCAAGTTCAAGGCCAACCTGGGCAATTTAGTGAGACCCTGCCTCAGAAAGAAAGAAAAAGGACTGGAAAGGGGTAAGGTTATATCCCAGTGGTAAAGCACCCCAAGGTTCAATCCTGAGTACTACAAAAAATAATAAAATACACATCACATCTACCAGACAATATCAAGTGTTGACAATGGTTTGGAGAAATTGGAATCCTCAAACAGTGTCAGTGGGAATCTAAAATAGTGCAGCCACAAAGTCCACAAGAATGAAATTAGACTCATGTCACACAATGTATAAAAATCAACTAAAAACGAATTAAAGATTTCAACATAAGACCTAAAATTATAAAAGTGTTAGAAGAAAACTTAGGGTGAACCTTGATCTGGGCAATGATTTTTTGGATATGACCCTAAAACACAGGCAACAAAAGCAAAAATAGTCAAGTGGGATCACATCAGATAAGGTATTAATATCCAATACATATTAGAAACTCAAACAACTCAATAATAGGAAAACATCATAGCCCAATTAAAATATGAACAAGGAATCTGAATAGAAATTTCCCAAAAGAGATATAAATATATTGAAAACTGTTCACTGTCAGGGAATTATTAGCCATCAGGGAAGTGCAACAAAATAACAATGAGGTATCATCTCACTCCACCTAGAATGTCTATTATTTAAAAAAAAAAAGCTTGTGAGGGGTTGGGGATTTAGCTCAGTGGCAAAACACTTGCCTAGCTTGCGCAAGGTCCCGAGTTCGGTCCTCAGCCCTAAAAATATAAAAATAAAAATAAAAATAAAATAATAAAAAAGCTTGTGAGAATGCAGAGAAACAGGAACTCTCATGCATTCTTGATGAGAATGTTCATTAATATAGCCTCATGGAAAAAATGTGGAAGTTCCTTTAAAAATTAAAAATATAATTACCATATGATCCAGCAATCCTACTACTGGGTATGTATACAAAGGAAATAAAATGAATATATCAAAGAGACATCTGCGCTCTCATCTTCATTGCAGCATTAGTCACAATAGCCAATATATGATATTAACCTAAGGGTTGAATATCACTAACAGCTGAATGAATAAAGCAAACGTGGTAGACACAATGGAAGACTATTCAGCTTTAAAAGAGAGGGAATTTTTTTTCATTTGTAATAACATGGATAATCCTGGAGGATTTTGAATTAAGTGAATTAAGCAAGACACATCAAAACAAATGCAGCATGATCTCGCTTATATGTGGAATATAAAACTTGACCTCACAGAAACAGCAAGTAAAATGATGGTTACCAGAGAGTAGACAATAGGGGATTAGGAAGATGTTAGTCGAAGGACACAAATTTGTAGTAAAACAGGTAAAATTAATTTGAGAGGGTCTATTATATGTCATGGTAACTATGGATAATAGCAATATGTTAAAGAAAAAATAAAGAGAAAATTGTTAGAGTAGATTTTAAGTGTTGTTATATAAACTCAACTATCTTTCATCCTATCCGTAGTTTTACTCTAGTTTCCACATATGAGAGAAAACGTTCAACCTTTGAATCTCTGAGTTTGGCTGATTTCACTCAGCATAATTTTTTCCATTTCCGTCCATTTACCTGCAAAAACCATGATTTCATTCTTTTTTTTATTCAGAAATTTGTTTGCTGAACAATCACATAAGCTTCTAACAAAATAATATAATGTATATATAGATTCTGAAAATTAGATTTACCCCCTAGAGCCGCCCCCAATTACCCACCCTTATCCCTCCCCTCCCCTTCCCAAAACATCTCTAAAAATGTATTAGTTTGTATGACATTACACCTTATCCGGATTTAAAAACATGATACTAGACCTCCTTTTTCAATAATGATTTCATTCTTTTTAATATCTGAGTAAAACCCCAATATATATATATATATATATCACAGTTTTTGGATCCATTTATCCAATGAAGAACATCTGGGTTATTTACATAACCCAAATGTTAAGTACCTCAATTAAGGCATTTCATATTGTATACATGTGTACATGTACCAAAACCTCACCCAATAAATATATACTTTTTTAAAAAAAGACAGAGAGATGGAAAGAGAGAGAGAGTAAGAGAGAAAGAAAGAGAATCAATTTTATTTATTTTTCATCTGGCCTTTGTCTCTTGGACACTTAGCTGTGTATATGGTGCTGGGGTTTGAACCCAGGTCCTCACGCATGCCAGGCAAGCTCTCCAATTGTGGAGCCACCATTCCAGCCCCATATGCATACCTTTTTACTTGTCAAAAATAATAAAATTCTACATGCAGAAAAAGTGTATCTACTTTACAGTTTGGCAGTTCCTCTGAAAGTTTAACAGAGTTACCTTTTGATCCAACAGTCCCCTTTCTGGGCATATACCCAGGAGAATTGAAAACATACAGCCACACAAAGAGTTATACACAAATGTTGATAGCAACATAATAAAAAAGAGTGTGAAGAAATCAAATATCCATCATTTGATTTTTATCCCATCATTTTATGAGGGGATAAAAATGTGGTATATTACTACAATGGAAGGTTATGTACCAATATAAAATGAAGCCCTGATGCATGCTATAATTGAAAACATCTTAAGTGAAAAAAAAGCCATATACAGAAGGAGTCATATTGTATGATTCCATTTACATGAAATGTCCAGGACAAAAAATCCCCAGGACAGGTAAATCCTTAGAAATGGAAAGTATATTATTGGTCCTCAGGCGGTGGAGAGAGGGGGGTGATAGCTGGTAACTGCTAAAGTGTACAGGATTTCTTTTGGGGGTAACAAAGTTATTCTGTTATTAAATTATGATCATGGTTGCAAAACTTTCTGAATATACTAAAATCCACTGAGTTGCATATTTACTTGCAAGGACAGATTTTATGATATGTGAATTATTAACATCCTGCACAAAAATTAAATTGAAATGGATCGAGAACCTAGGAATTAAACCAGCTAATTTACAACTATTAGGTGAAAAAGATAGGATCAATATTCCACCACATAGGTATAAGCACTGACCTCCTTAACAATACCCCCATAGTCAAGAATTAAAACCAAGAATCTATGAGTGGGATGTCATTAAACTAAAAAGCTTCTGCACAGCTAAAGAATTAGTTGAGTTTCAAGACAGAACGTACAGAATGGGAGAAAATCATGACCAGCTAATCCTCCTACAGGGGCTAAAATCCAGAATATACAAGGAACTAATAAAAAGTACCAAAACCACATTTGACCCAACTAAACAGAAACTTCTCATCAGAAGAAATATAGAAAGCCAATAAATACATCAAAAATGCTCAACATCTCTAGAAATCAGAGAAATGCAAATCAAAACTACACTAAGATTCTACCCCACTCCAGTCAGAATGGCAAAGATGAAGGATACAAACAATGACAAATACTGGAGAGGATGAGGAGAGAAAGGAACACTTGTACACTGTTGGTGGAACTGCAGACTAATACATCCGTTCTGGAAAGCGGTATGGAGACTCCTCAAAAAACTAGGGATGGAACCACCATATGACCAAGCTATTCCACTTCTGATATTTTCCCAGAAAATATAAAGTCAGCATATTACACTGACACAGCTACATCAATGTTTATAGCAGCGCAATTCACAATAGCTAAATTATGTAAATAACCTAGATGTTCTTCATTGGATGAATGGATCCAAAAACTATATATAAAAAAAGGAAAAAAAATATATA
>PVKS010048279.1:0-12465 GCA_004027875.1 Aplodontia rufa | reverse complement strand
GGGGGGGCACTCCTGGAGATAATTGCAATATCCAGAATATTTACACATTTTATACACATTTTATATTATTTTGTTAAAATCGTGTAAGGTTGTTCAAAAAAAAAAAAGTAGTCTTTTTTTATGATTTGTCTCCCTCACAATATTACAAGTAGAAATCTTGGGGAAGTAGCTTAGAACTGAAATTTTAGAAAAATGGGTGGGAGACAGAAGTTTCAAGATAGTGATAATATACGACTGGTAATAGATTGGGGGACATTGATATAAACTACTTCATTCTGAGTAGAAAAAGAAATAGCATCAATGTGGGAGACAGTCAGTAGAGACCAGATTAGACGTGATAAGTAACCAAGAGAAAAACAGCTATGCCTACATTCCAAGTATCCTGCTCAGTGCCAGGAATAGAGAAATGACCTTAGGATGGGTATGGGAGGAGTTATGCTTCAAGGTGGTACCCTGAGTCCTTATTTCATCTTCAGTCCCATGTGATGTAAATGACTGGGGAGAGGCAGGCAACTAAACTGGTTTAAGAGCACATGCATATCCTATTGCTACTTTATATACATTTATGATTGTACAGTAACAATTCTTTAATAAAAAAAAAAAGGTACAAGTGACAGGAAGCACAGACTCAGAAGTCACCACTGAACAAAGTCCTGTGAATTTTGAGATAGGAATTTTGACTCTCAGGTTAAAGAGAGTCAACTTCAACTGAATCCATTCCTCCAAACATTTACACTTGGTATAAGTTTTTGCAACTTACAGAGTGATTTTGAATGAAGTATCTTTTAAATTAATGAGAGTCTACACTGTTCAGTGACCCATATTGTGAGCTAAAGCATGTTTTCCTACTTTAAGGATTTTTAAATCCTGAGGAGGCCTGGGGCATGTAAACAACAGAGTAGAATCTTACAGAGGCTCAGTAGAGTCTTATGGAAGCAACCAACAGAGGATATGCAAGTGATTTATAGTAGGGAACTACAGGTGACATCTATTATGTTACTTCTTTGACACCTCTTCTTTGGGAAATTGCTGCTTTCTTTCACCTAAGATCCCCATGGGGCTGCGAAAGGGCACTACTTCGCCTCTCTGCCCCAGAGATGGTCACTCTACCAAGGTAGCAAATAAGAATGTGCTATCCTTCCAATCATTGTGATTGGTCACCATGATCAGTGCAGAGCCAATCAGATCAAAATAGGGTCACTTGAAATCCCTTTTAAGGTAATCATTTAGATGTTCCTAAAAAGAACTTCTCTGTTCTTCTGAAGGTCAACTCTGAAACTGCTGTTTGATGTATACTCCTAACACATGGAGAAAAACTTTAGGCAATGTATACTCCAAAAGAAGAGCTAAGAAATGAGGAGAGAACATTTATGAACAGCTGGACTTGGCTATCCCAAAGTCAGTCAACTGGTATTTTTTATAATTGACAATATATTTCATATTTACCTGGATGTATTTGAATTGTGTTTCTGTCATTTATAATCAGAAGAGTTCTGAAAAAAACAGGAACTCAATTCTTTTGAAACAGTGTTCTAATTGTATATATCTTCCAATCATCAATTTAATTTATCTATCATCAAAGAGTTCTCTGAATATTCCAGTTGCTTCTTGAACTCTCTGAAACACTGAAGAGGAACTGGTTATTCTGTGCTTTTCTGCCTTGCCTTTTACCAGTTCTTTACAGAGATATAAAATATTGTGCCTATTAGGCTGTTCGAAAATCCCAATGGTCATAAGATGAATCTCATCAGGAGGTTTTGTACTTTTCCAAAGAGGGACTCCTTTCTCTGACATTGTGGGTGTTTAAAATGTCACTGGCAGTTATGAGTGTATAGCCTGGAGGCGTCCACATTTTGGTTGTGATTTTAAATAGATAAACAGGGAGGTGCCATAAAAGAAATACAGCGGAAATATACTTCTAAGATGCATAGTTACACATGGAGTGATGTCGTGACTGATCCTGTTTCAATAATTACTCAGTAGCTGGATTTGAACTCACATCTGCCTGACTCTACAGCAGCTAGCCTTAACATAGTGTCATTACTTAGAACGTAAAGTGTGTGGTTTGCAAAGATTCAATGATGCTTTCATGGGGTGCAAAGAGTCTGTCTGTCCTTGTACAAGTGTCCCCACATGGCTCTTTCTTTTGAATAATGTCTGTCTTTTAGTATTTTTCCTCTATTTTCCCCTTATTATTAAAATGAAAACTATAACTCTTTGCTGTTTTCTAAGTAGGAGCAAAATGTAACCTCTATTTCAGTTGCTTGCTTCTTATCTGCTTTAAAGCTAAATAAGTGATCTCAGGTCTTTTTGTAGCCATGTGGAGACAATAATGATCATGTTGATATTAATATAGTGATCATTCATTGAATATCTTCTAAGAGATACTAGATGTCTTCTGCTCACTCCTCACTGTTAGACTTTTCTATTGGTTGCTCGGGACATTTCCTCCCCTCTTTTTTTTAAATCTAGGTCTCAAGTAAATTTCAAACTGATTATGTTGGCTGACAAATAATATCATTTTAAGAGAGCTGCTGAGACATGCACAATACACATACACATTCAGATAGACACACCCAGAAACACTGATTGTTTATCTTAACTTTTGGGCTTCTGGTCAAATACAGGCAAGGGCAAGAACAGATGCCTGTTGACAGATGGATGAATAAAACGTAGCATATGTATGTACAATGGAGTTTTACTCCATCATAAATGAGAATGGAATTGTGGCATTTGTTGGTAAATAGATGACACTGGAGAACATCATGCTAAGTGAAATAAGCCAGACCTAGAAAAACAAAGGTCAAATGTGTGCTGTCATATGCAGAAACTAGACCAAAAAAGGAGAGTGAAGTATCGCCAAGGGAATTCTATGAGAATCGAAGAGAGATTAGTGTGGTAGAGGAAGTAGATTAGGGGAGAGGAGCATGAAAAGGGAGGAATGAAACTGACCCAACTATCCTATGTACATACATGAATACATACAGGAAATTTTGCTTTTATGAGTATCTATAATTAAAAAACCATAAATGAACAGAAGACTGGCAGAACAGAGGAAAGAGAATGGGGGAGGGAAGAAGGAGGAGGGGAGGTGAAGGGAAAATACTGGGAACTGAATTGGAGCAAATTATATTCAATGCCTGTATAATTATATGCTAATGATCCCAATATTATGTGTAACTATAATGCAGTACTAAAAAATAAAAAGTGTTGGCAAGGATAAAGATGGGGATGAGAAAACTCAAGATGGTGATGAGCCAAGGATGCCTTTGAGAGACTCACAATGTGCTGGTTTGGAAATAATTTAACTATTTCCATTAATTTCCAGAAGGTTTGAAGGCATCTTATTAATTCATGTGATTACTCATTATTATGCATCCTCAGTGCCTAAAGCTACAAAAGACAGGAAGTTTATCTTTAAACAAATGCTTCTCAATTATACCAGCACCAATGTGCTTTGCTATAATAGTTCCCTTGGAGTCACTAGGTGGCTAGTCTGTAGAATATAAGTACACATTTCAAAACACATGGCTACCGAATAACTTTTGCAAAGTTTTCACTGTAAATGTATTCTTATTAAAATGATTTTTGCTTAATTAACCCCATATGAGCAACATTCATATGAATTTTTGTACATTTACTTAAATATATAAAGGGGATGGATTTTGATGCTTGTCTAATTTTCAAAAAAAAATTTGGGAGCTTCAGGTGCAATTAAGTGGTAGCTGCATGCTTAGTATGTGTAAAACCTCCACACCAAAAAAAAAAATTACCCAATACTTTTCTCCTTTCTGATTTTAGGTTCAAAAGAGAAAACAGAGATTGGTTTTCTGGAAGGAGACAGGATGTACTAACTAGATGGACTGACTTATTTGTTTTAATGAAAGTTTTTGAGTATCTGTACATCATGATCCATGTGAGTTTTCTGTGAGCTGAAACTGCCAAGCAGGAGTGCTGTGCGTGTGTGTTTGTGCATGTGTGATTGTGCGTGTGTGATTGTGTGTGTGTGATGGTGACAAGGCTAGATACTTCCTACACAAATACTGAGATTACTGAACTTTGCAAACGTGATTCAAGTTCATATTTGGACTATGAGTATCTAATAGAGAATTAATATTTTAGTGACCTGCGTATTATATAGATTGTTTTCTCTTGGCTTTCAGGAAACAACAATAACAAAAAAAAAAGTGTAATGAAGACTATACCTTGAGAAGGTTATGAACTACTTCAAAGAATAGCAAATAAACTTGAAGCATTTTAATTTAAAGACTGCATGTATTATTATTTGGATATTTTAGGGGAAGTGCTCATAAAAGAAGGAAAGACCCTAAGAAATCTAATTCAACCACCTTTGAGTGCTTCAATTCATTCTCATGATATCTCCCCCTTACCAGTAAGCATCTGCCCTGCTCCAAGAAGATAATTCATTATCACTTAGTTCAATTTGACCACTTCCAGTATTCTTGGAGCTTTGGACTTACTTTCTGAGTTTCTTATATTTATGTTCTACTCTCTCCTGTTTAATCTTATTTCAGGATTCTGGATTTCATTAACAATTCTAATCAGCAATCTTACTAAATATTGTAGTATTCCAAATATTCAGCTCTTCCACTTGCCATGAGATTTCTACTATGAGGGGTGTGATTTATTGGAATTCATATTCTCAGGACAGTACCTGAGAAAAGCCACAGGAGATGCTGAAGGTGGAATTTGGGGATATATACACATCAATAGAGTAATTACAAGTAGCTGTTTGAATAGGACCAGTCTGCAGGGCTAATTAAACTGAATAGTTAGAACTGCTGTAAAGGTCACACTGTTAGGAAAACAAACCGATTTCCACAAAACATTGTGTTTTTTTTTTTTGTATCATCTTCATTTTCTAGGTTTCTGCTCATTCTTTGGCAGAAGAATGTGTTTACGGTTGCTGTCAGGGCCTCCATCCATGCTTTAATTGATTTTCCTTGGAAAGCTTTCTCTCTTTTCTCCAGGTAATTCCATTGTACATTACTTTCCACTCTAGACAAAATGAACTCATCTGGGGAGGGGAGAACTCCCAAACTATAATTTAGAAGTAGCTTTTGGAGCAAGAACTGTGGCGAATTGTAACAGCCGGCTGCTTGCGTGATTTTGGGTTCATTAAGCCTTTCCTCCATTTTAAATGGAAAGTACATATTTACTTGGAATAGTTTAAATAATTCAGAAGAGCAGGAAGTAGAATGTGGTATCTCCCACCCCAGCCCTTCACTGTCATTCTCTGGATGTAAAACTCTTGCCTGGCTTTTCTCCAGACATTTTACTACATCCACACAGATGTATATATGCATTGTTAATAAAAAGTTTATTTTGCTACATATAATACTTTGTATCTTGCTATCTAGACTCAAAACTATTTCTATGACATCCTTCTAAATGAGTTTAAATTTGTGCGTTTCAATATTTTTATTTTACTCAAAGTATTCCAGAATATAGATACATCATAAAATATTTTACCAAAAACCTTTAGATTGTCTCCAAACATTTAAGACCACAAATAATGCGGCAATAAAGAAAATTGCACATAATATCCTTGCACATTTTGAAAGTACTTCTGAGGAATAATTGGTAAGAAATTGGAATCCTGAGGCAATAATTTTGGTCCTTAAAATTTTTGATAGATTCTTCTGAATCACTCTTCAACACATTTTTATTGATTTGCAATCCATCAAGTTCACAAGAGTTCAGCAAATTTATTAAATCAATCTCTATTTTTTTGTATAAAAATGGGACTAAGTTACATTTTTTCCCCTCAAGCTTAACGTGAGGATTGGAGGAGGTAACACTTGTGAAGCACCCATCTCTGTGCAGGACCAACAGTGGGTGCTTGATCAATCTTCATTCCCATCTTTCCACTTCTCTAACTGCTCGACCATGGTATAGTTGTCATTTCTGCCTGTTTTCTCCATTTTTTCCAGCTAGACTTAATGTACTGTTTTCAGTACTCTGAAATTCAGATTGGCATCAGTACTAAGTTTCTTATTAGTTGGTTTTTGGCCACCACTGTCTTATATTAGTCATTGTCTCTTTGTGACATATGGTACCTATAATAATCAGAATCCCAAAAAGCACTTTTCAGATGTCTGCAGTCTTCTTGTTGTGGTTCTTCATTTACCTGCTTTTGGGGCTTTAAGACATGGAATTCTGTTTTGAATGATTCAAGATCAAACTCTCCACATCTGTCTGACAAAAGGCTGTGGAGGTGGCTGAGAGGTGTGCAGATCCTGAATTCCTAGTTCTTTGTCACCACGCCCATGCTTCCCATGCTGGAGGACTCTGGGGGCACTCTGACATTTCCTTTCCAGGGTGCCCACACTTCCTCTTGCTTTCTAGGATAGTACAAGCCTTCCCCATACTTTGTTTTTCTTGAAGACTTACTTCATAACTTTGGTTGATTGCTATCTCAATGCTGGGATGAGTCTCATCAGAGAAGTGAGATATGAAGCAAGACTGTTCAGTAAAGGAGAAGTATCTTTCACTTTGAATATTTTATGCACGTGCAACTGAATCGAAGAAGTACAGGTATTCTTAGGGCACCATCTGGCCTGGACCCTGGAAGCTCCAAGTCTGAGTGGGCTTCCTAACCATAAGAGTGCTACCCCCCAACAACTCCATGAATACTCCCCCCAATCACCCACCAGAGACAACTCATTTAAGCATTGGACAGCACAGAATATGAAGTCCATTTCATTGATTTGACATACAGTTCTGTAATTCTTACTCTGAGAAGACTGTTCTGGGTGCTTTACAAATATTTACTCTTTTAATTCTTAATGGCTACCCTACTTTCTTGGTTTCACTCATTAAAGGAAGAGAAAATCTTTCTAGTACCTTTTTTTTGTATAACAGTCTTCAAATACCTTGAAGATAACCACATGTTCAACAGGTATCCTCTTTCTTAAATTATAGATCCCAGTTTACACGGTCATTCCCCATGCTGCAGGGTGGTGAGTTATTTCATATCCTGACCACTGTCCTCTGAATGTCCTTTGATCTGTTGATGTCTCTTTTAAGGAATAGATTCTGGCCCAGATGTGTTTTGCTTGGCACAACTTTTTTTAAATGTGTTATATTTTTAACTAAAAAAGAAAAGGAATTTGAATGCCTTTCTGTAGGGTATGCTCTCTCCAGCCCCAAGTTTCCATCGGTATTCATTGTCTTAGTTCCAGCTTCACTCAATAATCTCCAAGGGTGGCTGAGTTGGAAACCTCCGTAAAGTGTCGTGTCCAGGACTGAACCAGATGTAGTGTGACTGCTGCAGCCCAGTCCAGGAGTTCTTCACACTGTGATGCTGTTAGTATTATAGAGTTTGATTTGTCTTACTGTGTGTGTGTGTGTGTGTGTGGTCTGTGTGTTACCGGGGACCAAACCCAGGGGCACTTTACCACAGAGCTACATCTCTAGACCTTTTTCTTTTTTTAAATTTCGAGACAGGGTTCTCTTCCCAGAATTATTCTCTCTGAGAGTCTCAACCTTTTCCCTTAATTCTGCAGAGACATTTAATACTGGCTCCTCTGTACCAAACTGGTGGTCACATCTAGCATCTCCTTAGCAAGCAACAGACCCTCCACTTATCAGGAGCTATTTTCTGTAAAAGGTAGCAAATAGTTACAATAATTGAAGACTTTTTTCCCTAGTGCAATAAAATCACTTGTTTTAAATATAGGCAATAATTCTGACCCAACTTTCTTTTTACAGATTAAAAAAAATCCAGATCCAGAGAACATACTAGTTAACTAAGATAATACTGCTAATCAACAGAGAGGTGGGCAGAAGACCTATTAATGGGGCTTTCTAGCTCTGTACACATAAAATCGTATTATATATGACTTTACTAGAAGCCCTATGTATGCACAAGCTGCCTCTAATTTTAAGTGCTTCAAGTTCCAACGACAGTATTTTAGATTTGACCTTTTGTATACCAAAGTGCATCATTGAATTCAAGGAAGTTCAACGATGATTGTAACTGGCAAATGGCTAGAATTCCTCTCATTTACTCTGTGAATATTACCACGTGCTTTATCACTTCCCGGCTGGTCTGTTGTGAGCTGTTGACAGCTTTGACTTTTGGTAGTGTCATTGGAACCAGTCTATTGGCCTTGCACACATATTGAAGTGTGCATCCTAGATTATAGCTAAAAGGATGCTGTAAATACAGCATTTCCCTATTGAGTTTTGTCATAAAGCACCATTTGGCTCTCTTGCTACAGAGCATTTTGCAAAGTATATTGCATAAAAAAAGTGAAGTGAGCATTTCTAGCTTCACTAACGTAGGAATCTATTGCAGTGATATTACAAAGTGGATATTAGAGATGGAAGGACCTTATAAATCATTTAATCTGATCCTCCCCTACTTTTAGCCATGAGCTTTAGACCTGAAGGGGTCAGCCTTTTCTAAAAGTCATGCAGCCATTTAGTTTCAGAACCAAGAACAGAACCCAGATGTCCTATCTCTAGTCACACAATTCAGTACAGCTTTCATGGAAAAGCAAATAAAAAGCCCGTTTCTCACCATTGTTTTGTTTTTATTGATACCGAAGGGAATCATGCACCACTTACAGTAATCTCTTAAGATTTTATAATAATCCTGCATTATCCTGTTAAACTGTTGCTGTAGCTCTGTGCTTAATAGATTGAAATCTATTTTTCATAATGCCATCTTGTTTCTTTTCAAATAACATTATCCTTATGACTAAATTTTATGGATTCATACTTAATTTCATAGCAGAGTGAGATGATAAATCATTAGAACAAAGAGTTTTCCTTTGTGAATTTAGTTCAGAAGGTATTTTTCAAGTACCTGCTCTGTGGCTGGTACTGTCCTTGGCACTTCTGGGATTCAGAGGCAATACGGGCATGACTTTTAGCCTCAGATAACTAATGTTCTTTTGCAAGCTTCTGAAAGTCCATGAACATCTTGGGAACAATGCAGTCTTGTCCCTAAGGAAGTTACATAGTGTTGTGGGAAGGACACTGATTTTGAGGTCAGGCAGTACTGGGTTTGCACCTCTGTTCTGTTATTTACTTACTGTGTTCTCTTGGGCAACTAACTGTGGTCAAGCTCAGTGTTCCACATCTGAGGATAAAAGTAGCACTTACTTCATTGAGTTATTTTAAAGATTGCATGAAAAGACAAGATGGGAATCACTTAGCACATGTCTGACACATAGTTCTCAAAAATGTTAACGCAAGTTTAAACTCTTTATCATTTTATGTCAGTGACATTTTTTATCTCCAAACAACACTGGAGAGGAAAACCAACTACCTTAAAACATTAGGGGAAGAGAACTTTGGCTTTGGATCTGAAATACATGGACCTTATAGACTGACTACAGGTTGGTTGGCTGATGTATGGTTTGGCTCAGTGGAGCCTGTTTGCCTACAATAGCAATCTCAAACTTTGAAGAACAGTCCTAAGGGAGAGTAAGGGAAGGGAGGGCTATGGCTTCAGCTGGGCAATATCTTCCATTTAATTATGAACTATTTGTTTACTGAGAAGTATCCTCGGATGGAGGTCCCCTCTCTTTGTCAGTATTTTCTGTTTGCAACAGGTTCTCAGACAAAGGACTCATAATTGGTTGTCCCTTACTGAGGTTCTCATTTGCCCAATCTCTAACATGCTGTTGTTGCCAATAAGTGAGCCCCTCGGAAAAAGCATCTGAGCCAAGGGTTTGAAATATTTTGGAGAGGGCTGGAGCAGTGGCTCAGTGGTTATGGCACTTGCTTGGCATGTTCAAGGATGTAGGTTCAAAACCCAACACCACGTACACAGCTAAGTGTCAGAGCAACGGAGGCCACATGAAAAACTAAATAAAAATTGATTCTCTGTGTCTCTGTCTCTCACATTGTCTCTCTCTCTTGAAGAAATTGAAATATGTTGGAGAGTTCAAAGTATTCTGTTGGGTGATCTAAAATAATGAAATGAAAAATTACTTGCCAAATTCTTTGTTTTTCTCTCTCTTTCTCTTTCTTCCTTCTTTCTTCCCTTTCTGTTTTTGCAGCTGTCTTTCTTTAAATATATATTCCCTTTTTTAAGAAAGAGAGAGGAACACTGAGAGAGACAGAGAAAGAGAGAATCAATTTTATTTAGTTTTCACATGGCCTTCGTTGCTCTGACACTTGGTTGTGTATGTAGTGCTGGGGTTTGTGTGTAGTTGTGCATGCCAGGCAAACACCGTAACCACAGAGCCACCACTCCAGCCCTATTCCCTGCTTTTTGAAACAGGATAATCTAAATACAAGGAAGGAAAATGGCCTTAATGTATCTGTATAATCTGAAAAAATAAATCAAGTTACATTATCATTACGTATGCATAGATATATATGACTGTGTAGCAATGAATCCATTCTATATGTAAGAATATGTTGAATTAATAAAAAGAAAAAATATATAGAAAAAATAAATCATGGCTAATTTTAAATGAAATGTTTCTTAAACATTTTTGTAGTCAAGCTATTAATAATCATTTTGCAAAGCGGGTGACAGCTCTCAGAGTGTATTAGAATATTAGGAGTCTGCAAATTGCTGTCAGTTTGAATTTATATATATTTACTCATCACTAAAAATATTGTGATCTAGTTTGTAGAGGAAGAAGAAACCACATAAAATAAGTGTTGTTAAATGTTTATGTGAAACAATTTCTTTGCCTGCAAAATTAATTAGAGATCTAAACTACATATTGTATCTGTGTAATTAATACCAGTGAAGACTCAGGGCTTGTTGACTAAAACAGCCAATTAAGAGGGTTTTTTTTCCTAGAGTCATCTAGATCTTTGTATTCATTCTCTAATGCAGTTTGCGTGTCTAGACAGAGCTTCTTTTAGAAAATTTATCAAATAGAAGAATATTCTGACAGTAAAATAATTGAGAATTTGAAAGGCAAAAAAAAAAAAAAAAGACTTACATGTATTAGAGTTGAAAACAAGACTTATGAATTAACACCGCACCATTTTTTAAAATAAATGAAAATCTATACTACAATCAACAAACAACCCGAAGTCCAACTGGAGAAAAAAAAAAGAGAGAGAGAGAGAGAATCACTTCCATACTAAAGAAGGCGCTCCTGCAAGTTCTCATTTACCCTACTCCTGAGTTTATATTCATATAGATTGTCTGGAAGCCAGGAACCATGGCATTTTCTACAGTTTTCCATCTCTGCCATATTTCGAAAAATCCAACCCATATTGCTCTCTTTAGGTGTAGCATTGTCTGCATGGCATTCATCACCAATCCCTTTACTAATTTAAAGGGATGATGTAAACTCAGCACAGTTCTCTAGGAGATTCCAACTCACCCACAGAGAGTTACTTTTTGGCTTTCTTTTGCTCTCTCTCTGTTACTCAGCACGTCCCCAGGGCACCTGTGATGACTGTAAGAGTACATTGCACTCTTGGACAGGAGAAAAGGATAGGAGAAAGTTTCCCAGGCACGATTGTGCCATGATAACACTGCTCATTGGCCAGTGCTCACGCCGGCACTGTGGGGCGTAGGAACAGAGCACTCAACCATGCAAGGTAAATAGCAACTAGCCCAGTGCAACCAACCAAAGGTAGTGAAAAGTCCATTGAAGCACAGAGAAGAGTTTAGAATATTTACTTCAACATTTTGCAGATAAAGAATCTGAGGTTTAGTCCATATGTTTATGATTTTTAAAAAAAAAAATCTGGGATTATAATTCATGAGATTGTTTTTAGCATTTTGGTAGAAGAATGATGGCAAAAACAAAAATGTAAAGAGTCAGATATAAAAGGGACACCAGAGGTGATCCAGTTTATACATCTTGTTTTACACAGTTAAGTCATTTGTATTTGCACTCTAGCCAGGCAGGGAGGAGACCCAGTGATCTTGTTCCCTATGCACTGCTGCTTCTTAATTGGCTAGAATAAATCCTTTTACAGATTTTTAGGCTCTACCTTGCTGGTGCTGTAGGCTTGAAAGTTTTACTTTTCCCCTTTGTTAGGATTTCAAACAATGTACTGAGTGTGACAACTGAATTATTACAGTCAGTTATAAGGGCAATTGAAGTGTGAGTTAGTTTAAAATGGGAAACTTCACACTCATCACAAGAAGTTCTGTAGAGATGCAGGAATTCATTCTGGTCCACATAGTAAAAGCAATAAAGAAGAAATTGAACATTATTTTTTTTCTCTCTTGCAAAGAGCTGAAAACAATTTATGCATTTTCTTATTAATCCTTGCAGCGGAACTGTAGCCATTTTGCTAACTGGGAGCCTCAACCACAGAGGTCAGGAGCAGAGTGTGTACAGGAACTGCCTGCATGGGTGTGGGAATCAGAAGACTTTATTTCAAGGTCTCTTGGTGCTACCAACTTGCTCTTTGACCAGTGTTAGAATTTCAGAATCTCTTTGAATTTCAGTCTATTCATAACTTATATGGGAGGAGTTGGGTGAGGTGATCTCCAAGACCCCT
>PVKS010048278.1:0-12470 GCA_004027875.1 Aplodontia rufa | reverse complement strand
CGCAGCTCCCTCTCTCTGTGCTGATCCACTAGTCCGCTGGCTGGGTGGTGGTCCTTGCAGCCAGAGCTGCTTGTTTCCTATTTGGTCTTTCTTCTTTGCTTAGTGTATCCAAGGCTCTGCATCTCTAAATTTCCTTGCTTGTCTCCTAATGAGTTTAGGCAAAAATTTCACGGTTTACTCACCTCACAGAGAGGCACTTCTCCATAGTTGGTGACTGGCTTCATGGAGAGAATCCACATGCAGCCCTCCTGCCAGTTGCCATCTTCCCTTGTCCAGCTGTAGTATTTGTGAGGAGTCACTAAGTGCAAAACCTACAAATGAAAGCTCTAAAAATATTGCCTGTTCTACAGGGGCTGTGTTTCATATCTACTTTCCCTGATCAGAATACTTATGGTGAAATAGAATAAATTGGGGGATGGGCATAAAGGGCACAGTTAAGTAATGATGACATATTCACATATTTGCTAGCAAACTGGGCCGTGAAGCAATAGAATTGAATGGCAAAGATATGTTTGCATGTGTGCTGAGAGAATTTGTTTACAAATATATGCTGTCATTAAATTGAAGAAAGACTATTATAACAGAGGAAAAGGAACAGAGTCAAGGAGGAGAGGAGGGAAAGGAGACTGAACTGGAGCAAATTTATTTTCAAGCTTTGTAATTATGTCAAAATGAGCCCCAACATTAAGTATAACTATAATGTACTAACAACAGCAGCAACAACAAAAAGAATCCAGAAACCACAACACAAAGCAAAACACAACAAATATATGCAAAACGAAAGTTTGTTTAAATGGGCTAAAGTCCTGAAGCTTTTATACGCACCATTATCTATTTGATACCTAATTTTTCTCCAACTTTCAAAGCCCCATGCAATCAATTACTAGTTAGTATCGATTCTGCTCAAAAATAATAATAGTTCAGAACACAGTTTCAGACGTTTTGGTAAAATCAAATTCTGTCTCCACACACTGAGTCAGACTCGTTCACTTCTGTTTCTGTACTAGTGATGTGGATGATGATCATCATTGCCTCAAAAGGTCATTATGAATCTTAAGTAATAAAGGATAGTGAGGATTAGCACAGAGTCAGGAGTGCAGAAATATTATTATTTTTTTTAAATAGAGAGGGAGAGAGAGAAAGAGAGAATCAATTGTATTTAGTTTGTCATGTGGCTTTCATTGCCCTGACACTTTGTCGTGTACGTAGTGCTGGGGTTCGAACCTGCATCCTCATGCATGCCAGGCAGGTGCCATAACTGCTGAGCCACCGCTCCAGCTCCATTATTTTTCTTTAAAGAGAGAGAGAAGGAGAGTCAGGAGTGCAGAAATACTTGATAAGGTTCGCTTGTATCACATCATCCCGTTTTGCTTGCATTTCAATTTTTTTCTGTATAATTACTCTCTCATGAGTGACATTGAAAATTGTCACTAAAAAATAGAGTGAGAGCTGTGTTAATTATCAGTAAGAGTCACTGGTAAAATATTGATTTTCTGAGAAACGATGTGAGTGGAGGAACTGAAGTTAAAATAATGCTGATGACAAGTCAACGGTAATTTATGGCTTGGTTTTATTTAATAATCATACAATGATTAACTATACAATAAATTTGAATAAATACTCTTGCAACATTTCCACACATACTGAGCATTCACGATATTCTACGCATTGTTCTAGTTGCTAAGTTGTCAACAATGACCAAAAGTAAAATAATAATGATAATAAGTCCTGTACTCATAGAGCTTACATTCTAATATGGGAGGAGCAGACAAGAATGCAAGATAAACACGTAAAATACTGTGTAAATTATGGTAGATGTGGATAAACGTCCTGTGTTTTCAAGAACAGAAAGTAAAGCATCCAAGATTTTACCCTACTTGCATGTGAACAAACAAGTCTTCTTCTGTCTCATGGATGTAGGCAGAAACAGAAAACTGCAGTTTTAGAGGACATCGTTACATGTGACCAAAGGCAAAGATTCCCCTTCTTGCCAGGCTCACATAGCCCCGATTCACTTGGGGCCATCCATGTAGGCCTAGACGCAAGGCCGCACGTGAAGTGGGTAGAATTACAAGACAGGGAGACTTTGGAGTTGGTCACTTTCACAGCAGGTGGAAGGAGCCCATTCTCGAAATGCTGGGAAATGGCCCAAAGGGTGGTCTTGTCGAGGCATTCTTGCCGCACCCAGCAGGAGCATGTGGGGAGGTTCAGTGCCCATGGCAGATTGCCTTTCCTAATGTCATGAGAATAATTAAGTATGAAAGGGGTGCCATGATTATTTAAACATTGTCTCATTTTAATTATGGCTACAGAAATGGTGTTGTAAAGTCACATAAAGCAATGTCGTCTACGTTGAACATTTGAACTGCTGTATGTTTTATCTTTTGAGGAGATGTACGTAGTAGTGCAAACATGAATGTTACCTGGTATTTTATCCTTTAAGCTGAAAGCCTTCAGTTATTGACTACTTCTTTTCACAATGGTCAACAATTAAAGATCACTTTTTAGCTAATCGGGCACACATTGGTTAATATTTGCCTTGACAGATTTCCTCAAGAACATGATAGAAAAAAAAAAAAAAAGAACATGATAGGACTACACTTAAAATCTGCTCCTGTGCTGATGTTGGTCCTCTAACATAGGGCCTGTCTTCTTAGAGCATGTTCATTCCCATGGAGCAGGGTTTGTGTATATTGCAAGAGAGCAAATGCAATGTTTTCAGGTCAACTTTTTATCCCTCTCAGGTTTGCATGTAAACAGGAACCAATCTGATTTAAGGAACACACGTTTGCAATGAGCGTTCTAGATTTTGAAGCCTTACTACTTGAGCAACTTCAATGTTTTGGATGAGCAGCAGAGAGAATCCTGATTCGTGCAACTGAAAACAGAATGTTCCGCTGTGATGGTTAATCCGAATCCCCCTCAAGACATGCCTAAGATCAAGAGGCTACTGAGTGGGCCAGTGAGGGTGCTTCTAGGAATGATTGGTATGTGGGACAGCCAGCTGATGGGAAAACCCACCCTACATGTGGGCTGCAGGGTCCAATAGGTTGGGAGCCTGGATGGAGCAAAAAGGTGGAAAAACGAGGAAGCTCCAGTAGACACAAGCTCAAATCTCTCTGAGTGAGCGCTTGTCACCCAGGGACGTCAGATTCCAGCTCCTCTATTGTTCCAAAGCAGACTCTGACTGGCAACTCTCCATGGAGTTTCCAGAGCTTTGTTCCCAGATGGTGGCTGCATCATCGGCCCCTCTTCTTCTGAGGTTCCAGCTTCTTGGACACAGCAGCAACTGTTTCCTCAGGTGGTCGTTGGACTATGCAGCTACTGGTCATACAAACCAATCTAATAAATCCCTTTTCTGTAATCGTGTGTGTGTGTGTGTGTGTGTGTGTGTGTGTGTGTGTGTGTATGTGTATAGTTTTCCTTTCTGGGGGTGGGGGAGAGCGAAAAATAAATGTAAAATAAAAAACAAAAGGAAAAAGCAGGCATGAGATGCCAAAGCTGGGAATGGGCACACAGCAGAAAATTCTTGAGGAATAAAAGCACAGAGGCAGCTACATGGTACTGTACATGGGAATAAAGTTTAGTGTTCCTGCTATGTGTGCATAATGTTATCAAAATTTAATCTGAGTTGCATGCACCCTCTCGCGCTTGGTTGTTCAGTATCTACGAAGCGTCTTGTCTTCTCTTGCCAGTTGCCTGTCAGAGCTGATTGTTGTTGTGTAATTGTTGTCAAGGATATCCTACCCTCTTCCACACAGAAGCATTTACCTCAAAACGCTGCAAACAATTGAAATCTATTATTTTGGGACAAAGATCAATTATTGCTTTTTGATGCATTGTATATAACCTTCTCTTGCACATTAAATTTTGGGCCATTATTTTCTCATTCTGCTCTTCGTTTAAGCTCTTGGATAAGTCAGAAATTCAGAAAAAAAGAACTAAATTCTTAGGAAAGAACAGCTATGCATGTAACATCCAGAGTCATGACTTTAATAAAGGGCACAACATTTATGGATGCCTCAATAAATGAAAAGAGAATTCGAATTACTGAACTCCATTTTCTCCCACTTACATAGATAATGAAATAGAACAGAATGTGAAAACTAATTCAATTTCCTTTTGTGTGCATGATTTGAAAATTATGGTATTTTTCCAAAGGTGTACATGGTGGAAACATGTCTGACAATTATCCCAACAGAACGTGGGGCATTAATAAAAGAGTAGTGTTACTCTATAGCAGAGCACTCACCTAGCGCAGGCAAGGGCATGGTTTCCATCACATGTGCCACAAAAAGCAAAAAAAAAAAAACCAAAAATAAATAGTAAGTGAACAGAAGAGCTGAAATCAAACAGTGAGGATGGTATTCCAAAGAAACTGCGTTTGAACTTCCTGTTCCATATGTGATGAAAGATAGACGGTTTAAGAATCTGCAAGGAGAAACTTAGTAAGACCCTGTTTCATAACAACAAACAAACAAAGGGCTGGGGCTGTGGTCAGTGGTTGAGTGTGGCTGGGTTCAATGCCTGGTACAAAAAATAAACAAATAAATGAAGAATTCTAAAAGTAATGAAATAATTGTCATATACTAATTCAGAGTTCAGAGTAGTGTTGAAGCTATCACGGCACCAAAATCAAGTGCACTTAACACAAATAATTTTTTATTAGTGCATTATAGCTTTATATAGTGAAAGGGATTGGTTGTTACATATTCATGCATGCACATGTTCTACTTATATAATTTGATCCCTTTCTTTCCCTAGTAGTCCCCTGCTCCTGGCCCGCATCCCAGTCTCTTATCTCCATGGAACTCGCCCAGATTACATATATACTTCCAGTAAATTCTAGAACAAGACAAGGTTGCCCACTCTCATATTCTTATTCAATATTGTCCTCAAAACCCTAGCCAGAGCAAATGGGCAATAGAAGAAAATCAAAGGAATACGGACAGGAAAAGAGAAAATCAAACTATCTCTATTTGTGGATGGTATGATACTAAACCTAGAAGACCCAAAAAGTCCCACCAGACAACCTCTGGAGCTTATAAACGAATTTAGCAAAGTTTCAGGATACAAGACCAACACCCATAAAGCAATCCCTTTCCTATAATATAACAGTGATTTGGCTGAGTTTGGAATCATGAAATCCACTCCATTCATAATAACTTGAAAAAAATACTTGGGAATTCATCTAACAAAGGAAGTAAAAGATCTCCATAGTGAAAATTGTAGAGCATTGAACAAAGAAATTGAAGAAGACCTGAGAAGATGGAAAGACCTCAAAAGTTCTTGGATAGGCAGAGTCAATATAGTTAAATGGCCCTTCTGCCAAAAGTGCTTCACAAATTCTATGCAACCCCCACCAACATACCAATGACTTTCTTCACAGATACAAAAAATCAATTCTTAGATCCTTTTGGAAGAAAAGAGCCAGAATAGCCAAAGCCATACTAAGCAAAACACACAAAGTAACAGAAAAACAAAGAAACAAAAAATAAAAAATAAAAAAGCCCAAGCAGGAGCTATCAGAATACCTGACATTAAATTATACACCAGATCTGTAGTAACTAAAACAGCATAGTATTGGTATCAAATCAGAAATGAAGACAAATGGGATAGAATAGAAGACACAGAGAAAAATCCACAAATCTTTAGCCATGTGATATTTGACAAAGGGGACAAAACTATATCTTCGAGGAAAGACACCCTTCTCAACAAATGGTGCTGTATAAACAAAAATACTTCTTAAAATAGTTTTAAGCACGCTGTGCAAAAAAACGCTACCAAATATACACTGATGCCAAAACACACTACTGTAACAAATGTGTTCTTTTAGTTTTGTTGTTTTATTTTGTGTTTTTGATTTTTTAGAGAGAGGATCCATGCGTTTTTTGTTTTTCTGATACTTATTTGTGTATGTGGTGCTGGGGTTTGAACCTAGGTGCTCGCCTAAGCCAGGGAAGCACCCTACCATTGAGCCACCCCTCTAGCCTGGTTCTTTTTGTTTTAAGCTATCGCAATGGAAGTGAAAGTATAGCTGAATGTTCAGCATTTTGGATTTGGAAAGAGATACACAGCCATGTTGAAAGCACTTCTGTAGTGTAGGACAATGTTTTTATCCCCACGCAGAACATACAAATGTTTGTTTTCAGGCTTAAAGTAGACTTGGAAAATCAACATTGTTTGAGTTATACCACGCACACTCACTGGAACACCAGTAGCTCCATATAAGAAAACCACAAATAGTATAGGATGGGACAGATGACAATGTTGATGACATTTGACTAATATGCTCTTTCTGTGATAGTTTCCTAGTTATTATGTGATTTCATAGGCAGAAGCTAGAAGTTATACATGCAAAACTCTGAAATCCTTTCATTAGTTATGGAAGGAAAGCTTTTACATCACCAGGGGAAGGGGTGCAGAACTCATCTATAATTTCTCATTGGAGGATTACTGGTTTTTTTTTTCAAAATCAGCTTTCATTTTAACATCTTTAAATCATAAATTGAATTGAATGAAAATGGGTGGAAAATGCTTAGAAAGAATGCTTTCTTCCTGAAAGCCTTATTCACATATTTATAATCATATAAACAGTTGAAATCCTATTTATTATAAAATTACAGGGCCTGAGTTACTCTATTGATTTAGTTAGTAACAACTGGAAATTGAATCATGACGATGTTGTGTTCTACTTCAGATAATGACTTTTCTCATATTTTTCTGTAAGCCATGCTTCAAGAATACTACCTAACTTGCCCCCCAAAATTTCTATGTATGTGTGGATACGCACTCTGTGTACATGTGCATACACACTTATACACCAAAAGGCTCCTTCAAGCGTGCAATATAAGAAATCTTTGTGTATCTAATGCAAGGGAGTATGTAATGTATGTCCTCAGTTATAAAAGTCAAGATTGGCCAGGTTCAGTGACCCACGCCTGTAATCCCAGTGGCTCGGGAAGCTGAGGCAGGAGGATCACAAGTACAAAGGCAGCCTCAGCAAATTAACAAGGCCCTCAACAACTTAATGAGACCCTATATCCAAATAATAAAACTTTAAAAAGGTCTGGGGATGTGGCTCAGTGGCTAAGCGCCCCTGGGTTCAATCCCCAGTACCAATAAATCAATAAATGGACAAATGAATTTAAAAAATAAAATCAAAATTAAATTGAAGATTGTTTTCCAAGTACATAGGTTTGTCCTCATTAACCATATTTGTTTGCCTGGATGTGTCTTGAAGGATGGATGATGGAAACACTCTTCTCTTGGTCCAATTAAACCAATAATTGTTGTAACAGTCTAATAGTTGCTAGTGGAAGCCAATTCTTCATTCTTGCTTGAGTGTTGCCAGGTTCCCAGGAAGACAGAAATGTCATATGAAGTCACATCGTACAGTGAAGGAGAAATTGGTATTCAGTGTTCAGTCCTAGTCCTGACTCAGTTGTTCTCCTTAGAACAACTTTCTGGTTAACTGCTGACCTGTCGTATCATCTGAACCCCAATCCTGCAGGACCCGGCACCCTTCCTTCTCACAAAACTGCTTCATTCCTTCTGCCCTCCTCAATGTTACATCCATAGACATATTGTGCCAGGGGAGTGGGTAGGTTGCAGAGAGATCAAAGAAAGTGCCCAGAGGGCCTCGGCCACAGCCAACCCATGTAGCCACCATATGTGGACACCAGGCTTCAGGTTGAGGCCGGCAGAAACGCTCAGATCTGACCCATGTAGCCAATGCATGTGGACCCCAGGTTAGGTCCAGGGCCTACAGGCATGCTAAGGACACCTGCACTCGGGGCACCTGTGCCCAGGACCCCCACTGAAGCCAACCTATGCAGCCACATGTGCAGACCCCAGGCTTCAGGTCGGGGGCGGGCAGGCACACTCAGGACCTTGTGCCCAGGGCAACCCTCTCCCTGCCCCCCGGTCCTGACCCACACAGCCTCTCTGTCCGAACCCCAGGCTCTGGTCCTGGACTCGTAGCTGAGCCCAGGATATCCACCTGCAGCCGACCCACCCAGACACAATGTGTGGGATCCCTGGCCTATGGTCCATGGTGAGCAGGCTCCCGAGGACACACTTCCAAGGACCTCTGTGCATAGCCACCCAGCCTCAGCCCATACATGCCGCATCTAGATATACTGGGTCCATACCCACTGTCAAGGACCCTAGGTCCCATTGAGGCATTCGGGAGGCCTGTTCTGGCTCATCCCAAGACCCCATGCCCCAGCGACGCACCCCTGTTGCTGTGCTTCTACAATCCAGTAGGCTGCCCTGCAGCCCTAACAGATTCCAGATTGACGCCCTGGAGCCTAGATCGAAAAGGTGCAGCACAATGAGGTTCCAGGTAGAAGCAGCTTTCTGGAAGACAGTGGTCATCAGAGGGGTGGTGTCTGATGCAAACCATTGACCTGCAGGGAAGAAGTACCTGGAGACCTGCCTTCCTTCAACACAAGGAAACTGATTTCAAAGTTCCGGGAGAAGATCATTAAAAATGAGGAATCAAAGTAGAAAAGGGTCACCTCACCTCAAGCCCTCAACTCCCTAACCAAGGAACACACAGACAGGGAGCAGGATGAAAACCTAGAACAAATTATCAACCATCTAATGAATAGAAGATTTAAGTAAAAGAAGACATAATGAAGGGAATAAGTGAGAAAACTCAAGAGATGAAAAACTCCGTTAATCAAAGAAATAGACATACTGAATAAGGAAGAAACAGAGTAGAATCTTCACTCAAACACATCAGAAGAATGATGGAAGAATTTAAAAATAGACTAACTACTATAGAAAACAGAACCTCAGCTCTGGAAGAAACAGCCTCTGGCAATGAGGATAGGCTGAGCAAGCTTGAGTGCACAGATGACAAAAAAGAAAAAAAATCCTCACACAGTGGGAGCAGAATTTTCAAAAGTGCCTGGGATGAAATCAGAACAAATAAACTAAGAGTAATTTTGAGATAAGTAGAAATCCAAACACAAACGAATGGTATAAACAACATTCTCAATGAAACAGTGAATGAAACTTTTTCCCATATCAATATAGATTCAGAAATGCTCATCCAGGAAGTAACAGGACACACAATATGCCTAGTCAATGAGAAGTTCAATGAGATACATAATATTCAAAATGTATAACAGGGAAATCAAGGACAGAATATTAAAAGCGGCAAGAGAGAGATGCCAAATCACGTTCAGAGGCAGACTCATAAGGATCACGTCTGACTTTTTCAGCTCAGACTCTAGAAGCAAAACGATCAGGGAAGAAGTGTAAGAATAAAGTCAGACCCAAAATCAGCTAAGCAACACTTTTGTTGGGATCAAGAGCTCTCGGGGCAAATTTACCTGGCCGGCAGGGTTAGGGCAGGTAGGGGAAGTGGGACCACTCCTTCCATGGCCCAGCTGTGGCTTTATCTGGGGTGGGCAGAAGAGGTCCTTCAGAGATTGGCTGGTAACTCCCATCAATCACCGGTGACTATGAGATGCCACTGGGGCTTTTCAGATCAGCTGTTCCTTTCATGTGCACGTAGGCTGCCTGATGTCTCAGCCAGCTGCCTGGAATCCACCTAACAAGGAGATCTTTCAATGTCTGAATGACCCCAACCTGCAGCCAAGAATACCATATCCAGCAAAACTCAGCTTCAAACTTGATGGGGAAATAAGAACATTTCATGATAAGATCAAACTTGCAGCACTCATGAACAGAAAACAAGCATAACAAAAAATCTCAAATATAAACTACAGTTAGAAGAACAAATAAACACTCCTCAAAACCCACAAACGGGGACTGGGGCAGTGGCTCAGAAATTCGGTGCTTGCCTGGCTTGCGTGAAGGCTCGGGTTAGAACCCCAGCACCATATGTATAACCAAGTGATGGAGCAATGAAAGCCACATGAAAAACGTAATAAAATTGATTCTCTCTCTCTCTCTCCCTCTCTCTTTAAAAAAATCAATGAGTGGAATGCCACCAAACTAAAAAGCTTTTACTCAGCCAAGGAACTGGTCAAAATTGTCAAAAGACAATCTCCAAAACGGGAGATAATCATGGCCTATGATTCCTCCAACAGGGGACAAATATCCAAAATTTACAAAGAACTCCAAAAACTTAATACCCAAAACACAAACAATCCAATGACTAAATGTGCCAAAAAGTAAAATAGAAACTTCTCAAAAGAGGAAATTGAGCAAACCAATGAATACATGAGAAAGTATTCAAAATCACTAAGAATCAGAAAAATGCAAATCAGAAGTACACTAAAATTTCACCTGAGCTGGAGCAGTGGCTCAGCAATTACAGCACTTGCCTGGCAAGTGCAAGTACGTGGGTTCGAACTCCAGCACCACATGCACAAGAAAGTGTTGGAAAAACGAAAGCCACATGAAAAACTAAATAAAATTGATTCTCTCTCCTTCTCTCTCTCTCTCTCTCTCTCTCTCTGTCTCTCTCTCTCTCTCTGTCCCTCTTTCTTTAAAAAAAAAAAAGGATTTCACCTCGTTCCTCTCAGACTGGCAAAATGCAGAATACAAATAGTAGCCAATGTTGGAGGGGTTGTGGGGAGATAGGGACTCTAGCACATTGTTGGTGGAATTGCAGACTGGTACAGCCACTCTGGAAAGCAGTGTGGAGACTCCTCAAAAAATTAGGGTTGGATCCACCATATGACCCAGCTATCCCTCTTCTGTCCAACCCTCCCAGAGATAGACTCAGCACATTATAGTACCACAGCAAAATCAGTGTTCACAGCCGCTCAATTAATGATGGGGAGGGATCTAGGGAGACAATCAAGACTGCAGCATACACTTTACCCCCCTGAGAATCCAAATAATACTGATGCAATCATTTAAATCTGGAAAATTCACAATCTAAGCATTTATATATATCCATGTAGGGGTGAAATATAGAAGAATCAAGAGACTGGGTTGTGGGCAATGTGGGGGTCATTCTGGTCTAAGAACAAATGCATATTAAATTGTGAGCTCATTTGCATTTATGATTGTATAATTACTCAACTGCTTAATAAAAAGTAAAAGAAATCTTTCAGTGTTTAGAATTAAAACTTTGGCCTGGTCAAAACTCCCCAATTTCTACTTCTGGGAATGAGGCCAATGCAGAGATCAGAATAAAACCTAAGCCAGCTACTGTGGTTTCCACTCCTGTCCCCTTCCCTGCTCCATAGATTTCGTTGTCCAAAATTTAAAAAAAGAGAGATTAAAACAATGTCAAAAGGATATTTAAATTTTATTTAAAAGCAAAAACAGAATTGTTTTAAAAAACAACTATAACTTGGGAGTAATTGCAGTTGTGTCATTTCTTGCTGTTGTTTTTCAACATCTGTCTTGTTTCAGCTTATAGTTCTGATGGTAAATTCACATTTAATTTTGTATCGAAGGTAACACAGTTTGTTCCAATCGGTCCCGTTTTATTTAGGTAAAGTTTCCTATTTCTCTAGTTCTCTTTTCACCTTTTGTTCAAAGGCCTGCTTTTCAAGAGTTGTCTCTCAAATATATATATTTAAACATCTTTTTTAGAGAATCCCAATGATAAAAATAAAACAAATAAAAAAGTTAGCCTTGGTGATAGTTGGGGTGATTCTGACCTCCACAAAAGGCAAGTGGTCACCTAAACTCTTGATTCAGCATCTTTTGTGATGGCCAGACCACACAACATTTCCAGCTGTACGGGCTTGCTAATTTTAGATCATAATATACAGATCTATAATAGGCTCTTTTAATTTCTACGTGTTTTATGTTGTGCACACACCAATTGGGTCAAAATAAAAATGAGTACTCATAAAGTTTATTAATGGATCCAAATACCTTTTCAGTTCATGTGACTTAAATAAAGCTTTAACAACAAAGATTAATGTAAATTGGTAGAGTTAAAGATGTCTTTAAAATTATTAACCCTCATGTTTCCCTAGGTAGCTAGGCAATTAAAACGTTGGTTTCAATAAATGTTTAAAATGTAATTTCTGTTGCTTCTAGGGTTTTTCTTCAACAGGAAAGATGCCTTACAGTGTTAACTACACCTGATCGATACCTTGGTTTCTCGTAAATGTGATTAATTTTAATAAATGTGTTTGTTAAAGGAGACATGAAATCAACTTACAAAGTTAAAATGCTGAAGTACGAACTGCTAAATATAAATTCAAGTACTTTTGGCTTCTTAAGTTCCTTTTTTATTAAGAGAGAGGGACAGTGAGAGGCAGAGAAATAGAGAAACTGTAACCCCCTCTGTTATCAAGGCGCCTCCCAAACTTCTCTTCCTGGCTCTAATCTTCCTGGCTCTAACTGTCCTGGTTCTAATCTTCCTGGCTCTAATCATCCCGGCTCTAACTTTCCCACAGGCACAAACATATATCCAATGACCTACTTTCACCACTGTCCTTAGGGCAGAAAACCAATCAGCATCTGCCCTCTGCTCCTAACTATCCCAACCCCCATGAAAATCCCCTATAAATGCTCTTGTA
>PVKS010048277.1:0-12473 GCA_004027875.1 Aplodontia rufa | reverse complement strand
TCTGGTCCAGTCTCTGATCCATGCATTAGGTTCTTTGATCCATGCCTTAGGCACCAAGAAAGATTGTGGTTCCTTGCTTAGCAGCAGGGAGTGTCTGCATCTGGGCCTATCTTATCAGACCCTCATTAGCATTGGGGGATGTCTTTGCCTTCTCGGAAAAGATGATCTCCTTATCAACCCACATTGCTCTGCCTACACTTAACTGCCTAACTTTTTCTGCCTCAACAGTTACAAGAATCATTATGAATAAAGGGTGAGACCTGTGGCTGACGCACGATAGGCACCCAATAGATGGCAGATATATCTTTTACTATTCCTCTTTGAGATCTATTAAATCTAATTGTGGCTCAGTGAGGATAAGTGTTTTAGCCAAAAGCTATCTGTTTTAATAAACAGTGGATTAGACATACAAGCACAAGTTTCTGACCATAAATTGAGTGTTACTTCCACTCAAATTGCCCTTTGAGGGCATTATTATGAAAAATAACAAATGATAAAGATTATAGTAGACAAAAATCTAGGTGGGTCAAGTAGTATTTGAAAGACTCCAGCAGTCATCAGAAAATAAGTTAATGATTGTTATTTACACAAAAACAGTCTTAGGTGCAAATTACTGCCCTTTGGCCTCAGAGCCTGCTGGCCTCTCTCCCAGACAGGCTGGAGGCCACACTGAGCCCTTGGAGAACTCTGGGTGGCTGGAAGGTAAATTAAGCCAGCCAGGAAGAGCCAGGCCAAAAGAGGACAGGACTGGAGTGTTCGCTTCTTTGCACACTGGGAAGTTTCATAATCAGGTACACTAGGCCTCTTAGGAAGAAGAGAGCATGCTGACCTCCGAAGCCCAGAAATTATTTTTCAAAATGTAGCTTGTGGTGAGTAACCTTTCCAGCATCTCTACCATCATCAGCATCTCCTCTTATCTGTATCCTTAATCCAACCTCTCAAGATTATTTTTATGAATACTTTTTTTAAAGAGAGAGAGGACAGTGAGAGAAAGAGATACAGAGAGAATCAATTTTTTTATTTCACATGGCTTTCATTGCTCTGACACTTAGTTGTGTACGTGGGTGCTGGGGTTTGAACCCACATACTCACGCATGCCAGGCAAGCACCCTAACCGCAGAGCCACTGCTCCAGCCCCATGCATACTTTTTTAAAGATATTATCTGTCAAAAAGGAATGATCTTTAAAAAAGTGTTAGGCTGTATAACATTACATCTTATCTGGAATTAACACATGATAATAAACCACCTTTCTGAATGGCCAGAGTCTAGTTCCAACCTCCACTAATACTTTTTTAGAGATATTGTGGGCAAGGGAAGGGAGGGATATGGGTGGGAAATTGCAGGGGGCACTCCTGGGGGTAAATCTAGTATCCAGAAACTATACACATTTTATATTCTTTTGTTAAAAATTTGTATGGTTGTTCAAAAATTAAAATTAAAAAAAGAATGATCTTTATTTGCTCACATAAAGTTTAGAAATGTGTTGTTAAAGGCAAAGAAGGCAGTTACAGAATAATATGTGTAGCTTGTGTAGGATAATATATGTGATTGCATAAGAGCAAGTCCTCTGAAGGGTTAACATATGATGATGAAGACATAGCCATGGGATGAAATTGTCAGGAATACCTGAGAACTTAGACCTGAATAGGATGGTCTGTGGCTGGTCTAACTCCCATGTGAAGATAGGGTTAACAGTCACAGTATGAAATTCTGATGAATGCCTGAGAACTTAGAACTTAACAGGAATGCCTGTGGTCAGTCTAACTCCCATGTGAAGATAACAATATTATTTAAAAATAGGAGTTCATATTCAGGTGAAAGTGTTAGGCAGTAGCTAGCAATGAGCAGTGAAATGCTTGACAAGGCCACAGGTTTAGTCTTGAAGTTTGCTGTAAGTTACTGCCAAGGCAGATATGCTATGGAAAACATTAGTACACAAGTGTTGAAGGTAAACAAAGACAAGAGGGGAGGGAGAACACCTCAAAAACAAAGGATCTATGGGACTATCTCCTCACAGTCCTCATAAAAGTTGTTATGAACCAAAAAGCTACTGGCTCCAGGTGTCTCTACTAGCTCAGTAGGGGGTATTCCTTAATAACACAGGCACTGAGGTAACTTTTGACATCTATTAACCCCATGCCCATATTAACATAGGATTGACTTGTAGATGAAGACTCCTAAATAGGATGGCCACCTTAACAGTTCCAGAAAAGACCAACTAAGGTAAAAAAAACTCCACACCCAACATGAAGGAGGAGTTGAACAGCTGATTGGCAAAGGCTGCTGAAGGAGCACCCCATTATTCAGATCAATCATAAAGCAGCAATAAACTTGGTGACAGCATTTTCTCCTTTGTTGTTCTCTGCTCAGGGAGGGCCCACTCTTTCCTGAGAGTGCTTTCTGCTTGAAATCTTACCCTGCCTTTACTATACTCTCACCTCTCTTTCACTTATAATGAAATTATCTTCCATGACTTTTTGTGTCTGACTTTAAATCTTCTTTCATGGGAACACAAGAACTGAGGTTTGGGTTTTCAGCTTCCTGATTTCCTGTGACATATTATTTGGTGCCCTGACTTGGATCAGCAACAACCAAATATAATAGGACAAATATTTACACTTGTTCATCTCCCAGGGTTGGTTGAGATGATGTCTACCTTAACCTATTATATCTCCTCTCATTTTTGCCTTGGATTTTCTCTATATACACTTTTCTCTGCCAAAAGCTCTTCCATATGTCACACCCTCGCCCTCTGTTTGTCTGTGTCATTACGATGCTGATGTTAAATTTGTGTCCTTCTGGAGTGAGGCCAGGTGGACTCAAAGGCAAGCATATTAGACTGATTTCATTCTGGAAAGATGGCAAAGAGTGAGATAGAAAAGGTTAGGCAGTCAGAGTAGGTAGAGTATTTGAGTCCATCTTGAGGAAATTGTTTTCTCCTCTTCCTTGATATGTTGATAAGGCCCAGATGCAAACACTCCCTGCTGCTAGGGGAGGAACTACATTCTTTCCTTAGGTGCCTAGGTGCAGGGGCAGGGACACAATGACCAACTGAAGGGAAAGGGACATATATAGGGGATGAACTCAACCCTGCCATGATCTCTTGGCTTCCTTCCCCACCTGAAGGAAGTCTGCCCTGTTATCTATCTTCTTAAATAAACTCTGTTTGCTCTGCTTGCTTAGGTGTCCCTCCATTTCATTCTTCAACTCTGAGAAGACAGGAACCTAAGATCCACCTCACGGGCCTCAGCTGCAGCCGAAATAGTGTTAGCAGCTCTTCAGCTAAAAGCTGGGTGTTGCAGCTTTTGTGTGGTAGAAATTCACCCTGGGAATTTGGCACCAATCTTCTGGGTCTCATGAATTTGAAGGAAAAAATCCATGGACAATCACAGAAGGAAGAGTAAAAAGGAGTAGGATTTATTTAAGGAAGAAGAGCAGAGACTCCACAAGGTGGAGGGTTACCTGCAAGGACACTGCCTAATGGAGGTTAATCCAGGGGTTATATGGATTTGAGGTACTGGCATAATTAAAATTAATGCAAAGCAGGCATTGAGAAAAGCATCTATATCTTTGGTTGATTTCTATGCAAAGCAGGCTTTTAAACTAAGCACCGAAGTCCTTAGTTAAACTCTATGCAAAACAGGAAGCAGTTCTTTCCCAGTTCCCATCTGTGTCCACCCCCATTTCTTAGTTTTTCCACCTCAGGGACAAAGGAGTTGCTCCCACAGGTGAGCCTCATGGTCATTTGCATTTGAAGGCCCTGAGTTGCCTAGTCAATTGCTCCCTACCTGCTAGCTCTTAGATGGGGCCCTTTGTCCTGACCACCTAGCTATTTTACTGTTTCTCCCAAAACTGACTCACATCAACAAAACTATAGCTCAATCACCCTGATTGTAAAAATATCCAGACCCTCACAAACTTGATGGAAGTTATTCAAAGGGTAATGAACCAATTAAGGGGGTGGGAAGTTGAGACAAAAACAGGGCATTTTATTAGCAAATCCAGGAAGAACACAGGAAATTGAGACAAAACAGGAGAACTCAATTAACTTAAACTCTAATTCTGAGCACCTCTGAGCATCCTCTCTTAAAGGAGATCCAAGCAGTTCCTATGCTTGCAGTCAAAAGTCATAAGATGGACTTGTGTTGAACTATGAACTTCCAATAAACCTGGCAGGCAGCCTGGTGTAAAAGGGTTGAGACCCCATTATATTAGTCATAATTTTATATGTGTCATATCAAACAAGGAGACTCCAGATCCACAGATTGGGAAAGAGATTGTATATTCTGACAGCAGCAGCAGTAAAAGAACATTATTAAGATCAGGAATAGCGTCAGGCACAGTGGCCCACACATGTAATTCCAACAACTCAGGAAATTGAGGCAGGAGGATCATAAGTTCAAAAACAGCCTCATAGGGGTTGGGGATTTAGCTCAGTGGCAGAGCCCTTACCTAGCACTTGCAAGGCCCAGAGTTTGTCCTCAGCCCTGAAAAACAAAACAAAAACAAAAGCATCCTCAGCAACTTAGGAAGAAAGGGCTGAGGATGTGGCTCAATGGTTAGGTGTCTCTGGGTTTAATCCTTAGTTTAAAAAATCAGGGATACAAGAAAGGCTAAAGAAATGCTGACATATTGGCTGTCACTCAGTTTTCTTTTATACGTTAGATTTATATAACTGCTTAGTGTAAAGGAACACGTTCAAAGACCCGCAACTATTAAGCAGCTTGCCTGAGATTCAGGATCAATTCTGTCTCATTCCAAAGCCAAAACATCTCCAATACACCACATGATGGCTTGAAATTTTCTTATTCTCCTAGGTTTTGTACATGGACACATTTTTTTTTCTGCATCCACATGGTTATCTTCTCCAACTAGAATTATATTCTGTAAACAATGAATCTGAAATCTCTAGGAAGGACTTGGAATAATTTTGACTAATGTCTGAGAACTGAATTGAGAAAATAAAAACAAAAAACAACAAATTGTTTCTAATTTCTTTTCACAGGACAAATTTGAAAGTATGCATAATACCCCCCACTGGCATGGAGATAACCACAGTGCTTACGGAAAGCACTACAAAGACAAGCCTCCTGTACTATATTTCACAAGGTCTGATAAAAAAAAATAATAATAATAAAACCCACACAAGAAAGTGTAAAACAGAGAGTAAGTTGGAATTTTCATCTTTATGAGGATTTCATCTTTATGAGGCTATCATCTTTATGAGGATATCATCAGGGAATATCCCCAAATGAAATAAAGTTTCATGGTACTTTCTTTAATATAGAAGGATTTATCATAGCCTTGAACTGGAAATAGATTTCATGAGTGCATCATATGTGCACTGATAGAATATATTCTCAAAATTAATACAAATGTTGGTGATGATTGTATGTGTATGTGTGTATATATATATGTATGTATATGTACATATACATATATATATATCCTTAGTGAAAAAAATCACAAATGATGAAAAGCAATGTAAGACATACCTATGTTATTTTGAAAAAAAAATAAAGACTAATAGGGATTATATTATATAGAAATTATGGATAAAAAAAACCAGTAAAAACAGAAAAAGGGATTGTAAGAGAATATTAAATTTATAATAATGGCATCAAGGAACTCAGTAAATCATCCAAGTCATAAGGGTAGTGGCAGGGACCATTTCCACCATGCTGATTGACAAGGTCCAGGCATGGGGAAGGACTTGGCAAGGCCACCATTCCAGGAAATTGTCACTGTTATCTCTCCTAGGAATTGGATGTTTTCTTATAATGATCATACTTATAACTATGCATTTGCAGATCAAATTTCCAGAAAAATTTATTATTGATGATAAAGATTGTTGTAAAATAATAATAATTCGTTAGGTCTGCAGAGTCTGAGGGAGGATGAGAAATGCCTTAAAAATATATTAATACCACACTAGAAAAGCCCAGATAACCAGAAACCCAACTTTGAAAAGTTCTCAAGAAAGTTACATTTACAGGAATTACTCTCACCCATGTTGATTACTTTTAGTCCTGTTAATGTTTTACCAGTTAAACAATCAAAGACATAATAGGAGATTTGCTGTTTCCACAGTACAGGGACCACTGTATGTAGCCTATAATATTGGAGGAGATTTATGGTATCCACCTAGAGGAACCCAAATAAATCATTATTAATACCCTCCACCCACAGGCCCACCATGGCTTTTTACAGGAATATACAATGAAAATGGAGAATGCTAATATTAATGGCAAATGGACTAATGTCCGGCACCTGCCCTTTCTTCAGAGACTTAGACGTCAGAGGCTACCTTGGTGATGTGGGACAAAGGAACAAAGAAACAGCATACGTAAACAGTTACACATATATTATCTAAAAATCAGGTGTCCACACTGCATACTATATAAGTGATTAAGGAACATGTTTTTCTACTTCCCATTTTGCCTTTGTTTTTAAATAGTTTAAGTTTCTACTTCTTAGAACTTAGTAAGGACACATAACTATTTTTGTAAGGTTACTAATAGTAAGGTGACAACAACATAATTTTAGTTAATTTAGAACTGAATACAATGCTAATTGCTTGCTTAGAAAAGGGCACTAAAGCTGGACAATACTGTATTGCCAAAAGCAAGAAAATTTTCTAGTAAAATGCTTGTGCAAAAACTTCTGAGTAAACATAGAAAGCTGACCTTAATGTACTCTTTAGGGGTAACACAGGTAGAGGGTGTAATGTCTCAAAAAAATAAAAAGACATTTATGGAAAAAGAAAAAAAACATTGTGGTTAATGTGTCAAGGAAGTATATTGTATTGATGGCTAATGACAGGGATTACTGAGAAATTTAAAAAGAAGTCTAATGTAATGAAACAGTTAATGAAAGTATTGTTTTGCTAACTGTATAAAAATACATCACAATAAAGAACAGACAGCATTTTGCTCAAGGAGGGAACAGTGTCTGCTTGCAATTTGTCCTGGAGTTTCGAGATGTTCCTCCGCATTGACTCCACTCATCCTTCGGGGACCTTACAGTTCTGCTGGGGCTGGCTCCCGGCAGGGTAGTCAGTGGTGGAGATGGAACTGCACAGATCTCCACTTTCAGATCCCATGTTTCCAGTGAATTTTCACTGATCCTGGAGACTTTGTGCCCCAGCTGCCACTGCTGGTCCCTGAGTATTTGCTGGCCTGGTGGAATGAGGGTCCCATTATGTAGGACAGGTTGTAACTAAGATATAGTGTGTTATCTATGAGTCTACCTAGACTCCATCTCGGGTCTTTCTACCAATGACTGTCCAGCAGTTGTCCTAGTGCCTTAGCATTCGCCCTGCCTAAAGGTCTGTGGCTAACAAGGATACTATGGCTTCATATTCGCTAGCTGTCAATCAAGGAGAATCATCCATACCATGGGTTATCACACAACTTCTACCTGGCCCTCACCTCTCATTTTATCACTAAACTGCTCCAGACCTAAAATTGATCCTTACTGTGAAAATTATACTTACTTGATGCCACCAGGAGCAGATGGATTGAAACTATGACTTACTTGCAAAATTGAATCACTGCCACCAAATTGGCAAGCTTAATGCTGCTAAAAAGTGTTTGCAGAGACAGTCATTCTCCAAGAATGGCAGGACAGAGAAAGTGTCTTTCAAAAGAGCCAGCCTCATGAACACTTACAGAAAGTTGAAGAATACCAATTCAATGTTGATAGAGGAATCATCTTCTCTGTTAGGAGGACTAAAGGAGAAAATATCCAAATATCAAAGAAGATGTGATGATGGGGATGCTAAACATATTGAAGTTTAAGAAAAGGTCAGGAGAGGCATATCATAGGAACTTTTGAGAAGGCTTAGAGCTGTGCACTGATGTTCCCTAAAGCACAATTGTGATCTCCTCTCTACTCAGATCTCTTGGGTACCAAGCTGTGCTCATATCTCTGATCTCTCCGATCAGCTCATTTGTGGCCAGTTGAACCAGGGCTGTGCTTACCTCATGGACAGGGATTTTCCTACCTTCATATGATGAATAGAGCAGGAAGCCTATTTTTATGTTATTGGTGTTAGAGTCCTCCTGGGATTCACCAAAAATTGTGACACTGCATTCTTTGCCAGAAATCGTTGAGTTAATACTCCCTACTAGTGAGATAAATGGTGGATTAAAGAGATTAAGTTTTTCACTCAAAGTGATATTTAATTGAGCTATGTTCTTCAAGTCAGTATTTTGTAAATATTATTTATATCAGTTCATAAATGAATAATCACAGAACAACTGGTTCCAGGACCTCAAGGGGCTTCTTTAACCTCAGGTGAGGACCCAGGAAGTAGAGCAGCTCTGACTTGGGAACATGGTCAGCGGGAGGAAACGTCCTGTCTGCACCCTGATGTCTGAGAAGGGTCTTTGCCACAACTTCTTCAGAGCTTTTTGTGGAACAGCCAACAGAGAAGCGCCCACTTTGCAGACTGTTCCCAGGTGAGAACTCTTTACTTCATCACAAACTACTTTAGGAAATTTTATTTTACAAGATGTTCATCCCTGAGGGATTTGTTCAGTAGAAGCCATATGGCAATGTGGTAATTTTTATAAATTTAGTATTGTTGATAGAAAGAAATCTCCACAAAGATGCAGAGAGGATGCAACACACTCAAAACGGAACAACCTCCTCTGCAATATCCAACACCCTCACCATATGAATCACAGGATTAATAGGAAAATATTGTGAATAATTCTCAGCTGGCCTGACCAAATGCAGCCTTGCTCTGGTTTTGATTAACATTGTTGCCCCTACTTGTGGAAAATTTAAGAATGGAATAAACACAAGGTATATTTTGATATCTAATTTTGTTCAAAATATCATTCCAATACTTACCTATGTTTTTCCTGTGGATGAGCAGTTCACTTTCTTTATGCCTGAATAATTTGACATTGTGTTTCTGTGTAACAAAACATGTGGTGGACAATTGAATTTCTTTAATTGTGGGCAACTGAGAGAAATATGTATCAAAATAGGTAGGAGGAAGTAGTTCTGGCATTTTATCATACACCTACAACAATTTATGATACAGTTTGAATTTACTAGAAGAGTGCAAATATTTTCAACATGTATCAAAGATAAATATTTGAGGAGGTGAAATGCTTCTTAAATATATATATATATATATATATATATATATATATATAATTATCACATTGTACCAATAAGTACAAATATGTCATTAAAATTATAAAAAAGCAAATAGCTATGGATATTTGACATATATATCTCCCTTTGTAAACATAGATTTATTTCCACTGGAAGTAGAAATACCAAGTTTGGATCAGTTATTTTATTTCATTTTTTGACATATTTCATAAAGCTTTATTAGAAGACATCCCAGAAGGGAACAGTTTAAAATCAGTAATCACAACTAAGTACAAAATTTCTTGCATGAAACTTATCTGAGAGTTGTTTTTTTCCCCTTGTACATAAACAGTTAATATCACTTTACAAAATGTATACAAAAAATGTATAAATAGACTCACCCCAGCATAATCCCCAGGTACAGCTTATAAAACACAAGCTACTCAGGTGTGATATCAGTAATCTATTCCCCACCTGTACTCCTAAGACAATCCAGAAGTCAGTTGGCTCCTGAAAAATCCAGCTCCAGAAAGTAAAGTGGCTAGTTCCAACATCTGAACTGGGGTTCTGTGGCCAGTAATGTAACTCAGAAAGAAACCACTGTGGATAGTGGGTTTGGAAGTAGCAGCTGGTTTTACAGAACCATAAATCATGCTTTCCTTTCTGCTTCCACCACTTCCAAACCCAGAGCCAGATGGCACCTGGTGTCCTGGGCAACATAGGGGATGGTCCTTCTTACAGAACTGACTTAGGAGTTCCTGTGATTGCTCATGTGACACCTGCTGGGTTGAGTGACTTTCCTAGATTTGAAGCTGCACCTGGACTCCCTTGAAACTACAGAGTCCATCTGTGGCAAAAATCCATCATGGTTGGCTAAACAACTTCTGCGGGATATTTTAAGCCCCATAAGGAGTTAATTACACCTTCTGGAGCATTGGATGAGTCCCAGTGGGTCTCTCCAGAACCCCAGTAAGGCTCAGATTCTGGGAAAACATCTGAATAATATCAGATTGGCAGAGAAAAAGAATGATTACTAAAGAGCCAACAAGCTCCTTGGACTTGTATGAAAAGGATTGGTGTGCACAATTCCAGTAGAACTTCAAATGGAGTCAAGGATTGAGATGAGAGGCAGGAAGAAAGAGAAAGAATTACAGAGTGCCTCCATCTGAGGAGCTTCCTACATACCTTGAGAAAAGATCTCATGATGCCTCAAAAGCCGCTTGGAAAACATCTCAGAGGGGAACAAATTCATGAGCCAGAGGACTGGTCTCTGCTGGCGGGGCTCCCCCTGTGAGGACCCAGCTCTGCAGCCTCAACCTTGGACCATCCTTGGGGCCGAGCCCTGACTCTCCTCATGCATATACATGAGCCGCCCTGCCCCTTCTCACCTGGGTGTTGGTTGCGCTGGTGGGATTCCCCGCTTGGGCAGGGGGAGCCAGAGCCAGGGTGAGAGCTGCCCTCTCTGGCGCCTAAGCCTGCGGCTGGCGCGTGTGCAGCCACACGCACACCCAGAATTGAAGGCGCCTGTGCCTCCTCCCTCTGCTGGCTAGGTTGCACAGGAACCCTGGCCCCAGGGCTGAAGGACACTGGTCCAGTGGGCCCCTCTGATGAGCTTTTGCCTGGACACCCAGTGCTCGCTGTCCCCTTGACCGCCACAGGCAGCAGAGACATGAAGGGGTGCGATTGCTGCCGGCGCGGGCAGTTCTGAGCACAGCGAGTGCTCCCGGGCAGCTGCTGCAGAGGAGGATGCCCCCATCTCAGCTGGCAGGCTTGGCCTCTGCAGTGCACCAAGGGACTGGGGTGGGGTGGGGTGAAATCTGGGTTAAAACAGTTCCTGGGTGTGTTTCCCACGTGGATTTACTCTGGGACAGTGGTTGTTCAGAGCGCGGGGAAGAAAATTGAGGTTTCGCCAGGTATAATTTGTAAAATAATAGTTGTAACAGGACGTAGGAGGTAGACTTGTGCAAGGAATTAAGAATGGAATGGGTTATCATGGGGGCATTGGAAGACCCGGTGAATAAGATGCTTGTTTGTAATCCTGTTGCTTTTCCTTAGTGGAATAAAGACATTTTGGAATGCTCAAGTGAAAATGTGGGAACTCCCCCCCCACACACACACACACCCTGGCAGTGGTTTTATTTAACAGAGACAAAGTTAAATTTTTTGCTTTCTTGGCTCTCCTGTACATTTTTCAGCATGTGCACCTTCTGAGTGTTTCTGAATCTCACTGGTCTTTTGGCTTGATTAAACCAGGGCAGTTCAAGTGGTTTTGGTTTAGAACTCTCTCTCCTCCATGTGCCCAGGGCTCTCATTGTTGTCACAACATTCACACCTCAATCTAGATTTGGCATCTTGTCATTCATAGGATGTTGACAATCTGTGTCCAGTGGACTTTGGTGTGTCAAGACTGTGGTTCCACTTACCTGTTTAGGTGGTACTGATGATCAAATCCCAGGGTGCTCTACAATTGAGCTTCACCAACAGCCATTTTCCTATTTTATTTTGAGGCATGGTCTCACTATCTTGCCCAGACTGGCCTTGGACTTTCAGTCCTCCTATGTTAGCCTCCCAAATAGCTGGGGTTACAGGTGTGCACCACTGTGCATGGCTTCTTAACTGGTTTTAAAATTTTTGATCCTACCCACTGGCAGGAGATAAAACTTTTTGACACTGCACAGGACAACATTTAATGTTTCTGGGCTTTAAAAAATGTATTTTCAATTTCTGCCACTCCTGAGCAATACTGCCTTTGGCAGGGACTTGCACTGCTACGGCCAGGAATTTTCCCTCCTATTCGCATGGTTGGCCAGATTGTGGCACTTCTGTAGCCCTCAGAAACAGAAATTTTCTCCAGGTTTTGGTACTAGCTTTAAGCTGATTTTTTTAAATGTATCCAAGCTGGTGAACTGAGCAACAGTTTTTCTCAGTCTCCACAGAGAGTTTGACAGCTGAGGTACCCTGCACATTGGGACACCCTGGAATATGGCCCACTGCCCTTTGCCTCTCCACTTTACTCAGTGGTTTTTCTCACTGAGGTATCCTTTGGCCTGAGAAGAGTCACGTCCTCTGAGAACCTCAAAGGCAACCATCACCAGGTTACAAGAGATTCCACAACGTTCATCCATGGCATCCAGGTACTGTAGAAGTGTGTCCTGCTCCAGAAGGATCTGCCACAAAAGCAGCATGCTTGTTCAGTCTTTCCCAGGCCACAGTGAGGAGTTCATTGTGGCTCCAATGGGGTGGAGCTGACAGGAAGCAAAGCCCCTCTACAAAGACCAGGTGTGCAGGGTATGCCTGAAAGGAATAATCCGGCGCACCGAGACCAAAACCAATCATCGGAGATGGGTTCCCACTTATTGC
>PVKS010048276.1:0-12471 GCA_004027875.1 Aplodontia rufa | reverse complement strand
TTTCTCTGATTACTAATGATTTAGAGCACTTTCTCATGTATTCATTGGCTTGATCAGTGTCCTCTGGTGAGAAGTCTCTGTTTAGCTCTTTGGCCCATTTATCAATTGGGCTGTTGGTGATTTTGTAGCTGACATTTTTGAGTATTTTATAGATTCTGGATATGAGACCCTTGTCTGAGGAATCATAGTCCATGATACTAAATTTAAAAAAATTATTTTAGGATTTTAATTTGTCCATTTGTATGTCCATTAATGTATCTCTGAAAAAAATAAATTAAACAAGTGAAGAAATGTTGAGCATTATTATAAGGAAATTATATCCCTGTGTATGTTAAAATTCATTACTAAATTCTACTACATATAATAATGTGGTAATGAAAAGTATAAAGTTCTATTTATAATGGTATGATAAAGTAAGGAATAGAGTCCAGAAATAAATATATGTATCTATACATGAAATGGTAGATATAATAAGAAGTTACTTAACATCAGTGCAGAAAAAAACCTATCATAACAACAAATATAAATAACCTTGTAGGCAAACAGATATAGGACTTCAGAAAAGAAATATGAAGGATCAATAATAATATATTTAACTTCACTCATAATCAAAGAAATGCAGATAAAATATAAAACTTTTATCTCTATTTTGAGGGACACCTAAAAAAAATAAACCACTACAGTTTCTGAATTTTTATTTCCTTTGCCTCCTCAACTCCAGTGTAAGGAAGAAAAGTAGACTATGTATTTGGGAAGGATAGAAGCCAAAGATGGAGAGAGCATCAAGGGCAGTAATAGCTTCGTAAGCTGTTTTGTAGTCATCATCTGTGATAAAGAGTAACAAAATGCTGATTTTATAATTGGACACATCAGTATGCAAAAGTCACACTTTTTGCCTATTATAAACTGGCAAAATTATGAACATTCAATTATGATCAGTATGTAAGGAAATTGACACATTATACTCTTGCTCAGACCCTCATGGCATACACCTTTCTGCTGGGCAGTTTTGCAATATTGATTGCAAACTAAACACTGAATATACTTTTCTTACAGAAATTTTCTTTAAAAATATATTTAAGTAAGATAATTGACTAATTGCAAAAAGATATATATACAAATATTATTTTCAACATTGTTTATAATAAAAATAAAAATGGAAATAACTTAGATGTAAAAGGAATAGCAGATTGTTTAGACGAATATGTAACATTCAACAACAGAATGTTCTGAAGCTGTCAGTGGATGCTGTAGATTTGTATTTATTGAAATAAAAGCTCTTCATGGTATTGCAAAGTGAATAAAAAGCATAAACACATACTCTCACATACATATACATGCACATATCCTTAAAATTGCTTTAAAGGATGTGCAGAAAAATGAGAGCAATAAAACCCCCACACCCTGTGATATTTGGGGTAATTAAATTATTTATGTTTCACAAAATTTTTTATGAAGATTCTTGAAAATTATATATTATCTTATTTTTTATTAAATGATTAAAACCTTGCTTAATCTTTTAACCATTTCTTCCTGTCAAGTAATGCATTTGGAATCACATGGATGTGATGTGGCTTTCAGGTACTAGTTTTTTTTTTGACTGAGGCTAAAGAAAGGGAATATTCAGTTTTGAACTTAGGGTACCCGCTTTGGGCAACCTGCTGACGCTGACCACAGGAACAAGTGAAAGTAAATAGGAACTGCAAGGGGTAAAGGCTAATAACAAAAAGGAGGTAAAGAACATTAGCAAATAATGTGGAATTTTCTCCAAGATCTAGGAGCAGTTGTAGTTTCATATTACAAGAAATCACAAGGACCATTGTTCTCATTACCCAGTTAATGCCAAATTTAACAGCTTACTGGTGTTTTAGAAAGTATTTAATTCTGACTCCTTCATTTGTCCAACTCCTTTCCGTATGTTTAAATTTATCTCTCCAATTCAGTTTAGTTGGAGTAGTCTTTTCCACTTAAGTGGTAACAAAACATTCTGCTTTTGTCTCTCCTACTTGTGAAGATGAGCAAAAAGAGATGTTAGTCTGATGTTTAGTGATTATTTCTCATGTGCCAGAACCTGGAAACCCAGTGGGACCCATTGTAGAGACAGATGTATAGATAGTGGCAGTGCAACTGCTAGTGTTCTGATATAAGTGTGCTGGGCAGGCACTTACATGATTTTCAGGATAGGCAAAAGAGATAGTGGATTACTGGCTGTCTACGGCTGGGAAGGTGTGGGGAGTTTGAAATGCGGAGTGATACTAATGTGTATGAGGTTTCCTTCTGGAGTGATGAGAATCTTCTAAGCATAGTTTGTGAGTCACTTTAAATGGGTGAACTGAACCGTAGGTGAATTGTATTTTAATAAAGATGTTTACAAATCTAATGACCGAGCATGATGTCTAACTGTGAGGTAGGTGTGGAGATGAAGTCTGGGTACTTTAGGAAAGAATGAGTAGAGGGTGTGGCTTGTGCTTCAAATTCCTTCTTAAGAAGGAATCAGGCAAGAATGGTTCAAGCACATGTAGCTGAAAGTGGGGAGCAAATGGTTCATCGTTGTTAATTTATGTTGTGTTAAAGGCTAGGGAATGTGGTAGAGATCAGAAGAGACTATCTTGAAAAGCCTTGGTCCTGTGGTGAGAAATGTAAACACATGTTACCCAATTTGTGCTAACAGGGTTATTTACCAAAGCAGCTTGTTTAAAATGAAGACATCTGAGGTCTACCTCCAGATTCTGAAACAGGAACTCCTAAGTGGAGCATTAAATTAGTCTTTTAAATAAGTATCCTTTGTGATTCTGATAAAGGGAGTCAAAGCACTAGAGTCAGGGAAATAATATTTAAAGATTCTCTAGAAAGGTAATTATGCATTTGTACACTGAATGCCATACATGCCTTCCATAGTCTATGATCACTGTTGCAGGAAATGTAGATGCTCCATGCCTCAGGTTCTGAGCCGGTTTTCTGTCCTTTGCATGCAGATTCAATCAAAATCATACTCTTTAAGAATATGTTGCCCATAAATGTTATAGACTTTTTAATAATATATGGCTTACAAAAGAAATAAAGGTGAAATGTCATTTATAAATGAGAAACGGACCCTTGAAAATGTTATACACAAAATGAAATTCTTGAGGTCAGCAATTTTTGTAAAATTTCATGCAGATATAATTTTAGGGGACTGCAGTATGGCAGGATCTTAAGACTGTAGAGAATTTGGTAAGGATTGAAATTCTATGCTTTACTTCCTAGAGGAGGACCTATGTTTAAAAAGATTACATTAAACATAACGCAGTGAACATGCTTTGAAGTATCTTACTGCATTTAATTTTAGCCATCATCCCATACATTGTATTTCTCTTTAGAGAAAGATAAATATCAAGATTGTAATTGCAAAGCTTTTTCTTCCTTTGAGAATGTTTGCTATGAACTTCTTTTGATTTCTGGAGTGGTTCTGTTGAAAGATATACCATTATCCATATAGTGTTGTGTAGTGAAGGTTAGTTTTGAAAATATGTACATATATATTTTACTTAAGATTTTTTTTCTCCTTCAATTCATTTTTTTTCAAGACTTAAAGATGCTTTAGTAAAATAATCTCATTATGGTCTCAGCCAATGAATGAAACTCATTTTCATTAAATGCTATTTTGTTGTTATGATCCTAAGTCTTAATTAATTTTAATTTTCTATTTTGATAATGCTTTTCAAGAGGTATATATGATCAAGACGATGCCTAATTATGGAAAGTATTTGTTGGATATGTAAATTTCAGGCATAAAATTTTTAGTAGTCCCAGATAGTATGACATAACCAAAGTTAGCTTTCTAAGGAGGTAAATAGGAAGGGTTTGAAGAAACTTTTCTTGTAGAAAAATACCTGTATACACGTCAAAGTGTATTACTTAAAATTTCACTGTTAGAAGGAGACTCATTCTGTAAGCCCTGGTTAAAATAAAGCAGTCTTTAGTAAAGCAGAGGTCATTTAGTTAAAAATAACTTATTTTGCATGCCTACTATGTGCCAGCCACTGAGACTTTTCTATATAATCATCTTTTACTATAGCCTGTGCTATTTTAAGTGGTAAAAACTAAGACACAGAGTGTATAAAGTTATGATCAAGGATTCACAGTTACTAAGCAGCAAGTCATGATTTAAATTAAGTCTGTTTAATTTTTAAACCAAAGCTGTTTTTATATTGTGATGTATGAGACTTAGGAGCAAGGGAGTTAATTCAAAGAAACAAATAAGCTCTGAGTCTGGGTGAAAAAGCAGAAAATAGGGAACCTAGGACATTGCTTTAGATAATGCATGCCACTGAAAAGAGATTAGTCAGAAGACTTAGTGCTTAATCAAATTCTCTTGAGGCTCTTGCTAAAATTTCAGCAGTGAAAGGAACTCGGGACCTGGTCTGGAGATCCTTATTGCTATATGAAAACCTAGATTCTGACTTGCTGAAGGTCAGAGGTATCATTCATAGCTTTCATTTTTAGAGAGATAGAGAAGACTCAGAATAGAGGGAAATCCGAAATCCAAAGTCCTTGGGAATCCAGTGGGAGGGAATAAGAGACAGACTGCAAATTCTGACAGCATTATCTTTAACACTTTTAAAGTGCAAAAAAAGTAGATTGTTTTTATTAGTAATGTGTTTAATTCAGAATGTATTTTGGTGTTTTGTGAAGAAAGCCTTTTGAACCTGAAATTTTTATTTATAGTTTCAGGTCATTTATATAATAAATTTGATTACCTCTCCATAATTCTATTTAATAGAACTATTTCTGAATACAGATATTTAGCTTATTTTTTTACCTTTAACTAATAAAGATAAGTATTTCAGTTGTTTTGACTAGAAAAGAGCAGTTCTGTTTGATTGATCCTGTTCTCTAGAATATAGTGTGCTCCCAATGTCCTTTCTTCTATTATTTAGAAAAAGAAAACTTTACCTCTTTCTGTAACTCCAGAGGCCTCTTACCCAAGCATTTTACTGAATTGAAAGCTTCTCAAAGTCAATAATCACTTCATCTTTCTTATATAGTAGTTCAATTATCACATTAAAGGGCTTTATTGTGGGGCATTCTCTTTGATACTTTCCTCTCTCTGGTTGAAGTCTAGCAAGGAAGTGAATCACTTACTATTCACTTAGAAACAGATAGTCCTGAGGCTTTTAAAGCAGGTGACCTTAAAGTCAGCATTAGTTCACTTACTGAGTACAGGTTGATGTCTATTAATGGATTAATTTGCTCTTTTTTGCAAAATTATTATATTAACTCTAATTATATAATTCTCCTTTCAAAAATATATGTAACTCAGAAAAATAAAATACATGATTAAAGTTCAACATTGACTATTTTCTGCCATTAATTATTTGGATGGATGGACTCCAGCTCTTTCAATAAGTGGAACATATTTATTTAGCTTTTAATTATCCATGAGGGCACTGAGAGTGAAAGATACATCCTATGTGATCATTTAGTAGCTATTTCTAAGTTATTGCTTTCAGTTTGCAATTATTTGTAATTTTTTATTCTTCCTAGCCCTGCTTTATTTATTTTTTATTTTTTGTATATATATTCAGGTAAACTATGTTTTGGAGACAGTCCTACTCTTGTTTATTTCCGGTGAACATTACTTATCAGCATTAATAAATGTTTTATGCCTTTAAAATACTGTCTTTTGGAGAAGTGAAACAGCCTGATGGAATGAGGTGCAGCTGGACAACAATGTAATAAATATCTCAAGGATTATTTTAAGCAGCTTGACCCCTATCAAAGAGTTAATAAAGGAATAGAGCACACAGTTATAGGATTACACTAAGGGTCCAACAAATTTAGAAGCTGCATCAATATCAAAATGCATATAGAAGTTCATGCGCTTTTGAATTTTCAGAAGTTCCCCTAAGGAACTTTTTAGATATATTACTTTGCAAAAGTTATAAAAGCACTTTTTAATATTGATGATTATATTTAAGATAACACTCTAAAATATTTTGCCTATAGGCACCTAATAATTTTTGATATTCAAAAGCATTTTAGTTCTTTAGTTGATTCCTTTTACTGATGATGTAGTTGAAAAAATTCCTAAACCACTCATTAGTGTTCATCTCTCATTAAATGTTTTCCAATATTAACTTCATCCCTTTTAAATATAAGTTTCAAATAAGATAGTCTCAAAGTGATTCATTCATGGCTGTATTTTATCTGTATGGATTAGCTTGTGTTTTCAGATGAAGGTTCTGTACATAGAGATTTTTATGTATTTTAATGAAAATTGTTACTATTTTCAAACTAAAACATTTGGAAATGAACTACTTTAACTCAAGTCTTAGCTCAATACAATACATTTTTCTGCTTGTTGCTTACCCAAAGTTATATTTTATGAGTAAAAAGACTCCCAGGATTTAAAACAAATTAGTAGAAATTTAATAAATTGTGAATGAAATGACTGCTAAAGTTTAAGATAAGAATTAAGGTTATATAACAGGTCTGATTTTATTTGGTTTCAGCATTATTGTTCATTACATTTTATTTGTATTTCTAAGAAGATGCAAAAATGGCACCCTTTCTTTAATCGTTTTATAGAAGTAGTGACCTTCCTGGTAATCATAAAGTGAAGTACCTAGAAGTCAAGTATTTTGGAAGAAATATTCGAAGTTCCACAGTCCCAGAAGTAAAAATCAGCCCTGAAATCTTTACAGCTTGCCTGTAAATATACTTACATAGCATCTCAATAAATTAGAGGTTGACATCAGGTAAACCTTTCTAAGGATTTTCCTTTGCCAGGAAATATAATTCATTTTAGAACTATTCAAATAAATCACAAATTATATTATTTGAGAGAAGCATTTTTTAAAGTTACCCTTCTTCTGAAGAAAGCATTCTTCTTCGGAGTCAATATTTCTAAACAGGTATTATTTATTTGTTAATTTATTGATTCAATAAATCTTTTTTTTTCTGTGTTTCCTTTGTGCTCACACTTTTTAAGACAAAGAGTGGCAAACCAGTCAGAGATTTACCTTATCCCATCAATGTTCCTTTGGTTATAGATACTCTAAACAGACAAGTAAAGTAAGGGCAATATCTTGAATTATGAGCACTATACATTCTTCAATTAGGGCATAATAACCAAATGTCTGGCTAATTTCCATTGGATCATTAGAAAGTATTTTTTTTGTTTTACTTAATTTTTAAAGAGAGAAGGACAATGAGAGAGAAAGAGAATCAATTTTATTTAGTTTTTCATGTGACCTTTGTTGCTCCAGACACAGTTGTGTATGTGGTGCTCGAGCCTGAACCCATGTACTTGCTCATGCCAGGCAAGTGCTGTAATCACCGTGTCATTGGTCCAGCATGCTTTAGACAGTTTTTAATAGGGACATAATATTTTGCAGAATCTAAAAGATGAAAAATTGCCAGTTATGCAAATTGGGGAAAATGAGTCCAGGAAGAAATTTAAAGGACCCTGATCAAGATGGGGATCAAGATGGGGAATAAATTATAAACTACTTTAGTTTATATTTGGGATTAATGATGACAAATGTAATCCGAAATCAGATAATGTATATGTGGGCCAGGATGATGGATTCTTGAGACTGACACCATTCCTGACTCCATTTCCCCGTGGAAGACATTGCTGTAAATCAAGACCTCTATTCTTGCAAGTTTGGATTCTGTCTTTTGAATCCTCACCAACACAGACTTGAATAAGAATCTGTTCGTGAGATGAAGCCCGAATCCAGTATCTTGTTCATGTGCCTGGGTAAAACTGGGGTGTACACCTCTGAAGCTGAACTGTGACATGCAACCAGGGATGAGAAATTGTACCCTTCTGCTGCCTTATACTGTCCCCTACTTGCCCACTCAGTTACTATGTTATTAAAGTAACAAACCAACAAACAAAGGTTTAAAGTAACTATAGAATGACCACCTAGCAACATCTAGAAGACCAAACTGTAGCTTCTTATGTGCATTGGATTATTGTTTCTTTGGTAGTGTTTTGAAATGCTTATCGTGGCCCGCTGTCCTTTAAATACGAAACTCTATCAATATTTCAGGTTTATAGACCAGTTCTTTCCAACAGAAATATAATGTAAGGCACTTGTATAATTTTAGATGTTTAGCAACCACATTAAAAAAGTTTTAAGAAAATTTTGAAGTTAAGCACTCTTTAATTTATTCAGTGAATACATCTAAAACATTTTAATTTTAATATGTTAATAAATAAGGAATTCTGAAAACATTTTTCATCCTATGTCTTCAAAATTTGCTGTATATTTTACATTTCCCTTATTGGCCTCATTTCAAGTGATGAGTAGCTATGTGTGGCTAGTGACTACCAGGTAGGATAGGGCAGTATTGACTATTAACCTGATATTTATATCTTAAACTCTGCTTCTTCACTACTGGAGCACATTAAAACATGCATGGTTTAAAATTAGTCTAGAACTGAGCTATCTCAAAATAATTTGTAGGGATTGTGCTGGCTTTGGAAATATATTTTGTTCAGTCGTGGGTCTAAACCACTATACAAACACCACACTGTTCACTAGTCCTTACAAGCAGTTCTGTTAGTGTGCTAAAGTAACACACCCCTCCACACACAATCAATACATTACTTAGATCTACAGATAGGAAAGTCACCTCAAACAAAGCTCTACAATAGCAATCAACTCCAAGAATTGTTCTCAAAGGACTGAAACATTTTGAAGACTTTGGAAAAACTGGGCGTTCTCTAAAAGGCAGCATGTTATCATACCTTTGACGATTCTCACTACACTATTTAGGTATATTTTCTTAATTAGCAGAACATTAATCCTTATGAATGCTATTAAGTTTTGAATCCTGAAACCTCACAGTAACTGGTCATAGTGAAACAAAATAAGAAAGCAATCATAAAACATTCCTTCATCCTTGACTTCACCAAGTATTCAAAGGAAGCAAGAAAAGCAAATGTTCAATTTTATGAGGTAATTTGTACAATAGATTATTTAATTCTTGCACTTCGTCACACAGGGTTAAAGTTGTGGCTATCATATAAATGTATGTAAAATATGGGATTTTAGATACACTAGAACTATCAGTGTATTATATACTAAAAGAAAATAGTTTGTATATACATGAAGTTAATTTGTTTCCATTTCCAAATATATTTCATTTTAAAGATCATATAGAATGCTTTTGAGCTTTAACCTAGCAAACAATTATCCCATTTCTATAGAAATTAAAAAAAATTCTGTGCTGAAAAGTCTGTTTCTTCAGATTTGTATGAATATTTAAAAACAATTTTATTCCCTTAATCCTGGAAAACAATATATAATATTTAATGATGAGGCACTGCTTATGGAGGTCACAAGTCAATTTGGTGGACTATTTTCCAAATAACTGAACTAAGTCTATGGAGAATTTAAACAGAAGACAAAAAAATCTTATTATTATTCATTTAGGAAAAAAATATATACTCCTTTAATATCCAATAATATCCAGAAGGTTAAAAGTGTTACAATCTATACAAAACAATATTTCCTGGAAATAGCTGAATATACATATAATAACTTCTGCATAGAAAAAAATAAATTCTCCCAATTTACTGTTTCTATACCTATGTTTCATATCTTTGAAGCCATAGCAACAAAAATGATAGAAAAAGACATTTAAAATAGAAATTAATTTATATTGATTTTTCCCTTATTTTATCCAAAAAAAAAATTGAAATGATGCACTTAGCCCTAAGAAATGCTTTTTGCAACTATGCTTTTAAAAAGAAGAGGAGGGAAGGGTTATTGCTTTTACCTGCATCTTTATCGAAGGAATCATTGTTATGCTGGTAATTGCTCCACAAGGCAAAAAGAAACACATTAAAAATGAACAGTTACTTTTGAAAATTCTGAAACAATGTAATTTGTTGAAGCAAACACAAAAGGACAGCTAATACTAATTATGTGCCACATAAATTTGTTTAATATTCAATGTAATCCATAATACACCAAAAAATTGCAAATAGATTCTATTTGTCTCTTTAGAATTTTAGAAGAAGAATGTGTCCTGCCTGCTTTTCAAAGCTTTGTTCTTCTGCCTTTGGGACTAAAATCATAAAGTTCAACCAGCAAAGCTTTGTTTCCCAAAGGACACAGCAGGCATTGATAGTGTACTGTAGCTGTAATTCTATAGTGACACCAGATTGGTGACTGACAGAAATCTCTTGGGTGAAAGTGACAGAGCTGTAATATTTTCACAATGGGCTGACTGATGTCTTTGGAAGATCTTTCTGATTTCAAAGGACATTTTATATTTTTCTACAAACATGAAAGAGAGTATATTAGACCTTTGTGATGAAAACCATCCGACTGCATAATAAGCATTGCAATAAATAAAATTGTACTGTTTCTTTTCCGAGCTATTTATTGTTCAGAGCTGATTAAGAATATTTCAAAGTGTAGATCAAGTACTATTTCTTTTTAGTACAGAGTGGTTATGAGGTTATATTTATTTCTATCTGATTAATAGAGAATAAATTATTTAAAAATAGAACATGTTGCCTATTCTTGTGAATAGTGAATACCGTATGCATTTTTATGAGATGATACATTTATTATTGAGTGTAAAAGTAATAAATATGGACATAGATTATCATATAAAGTATTTTGTTTATATTGAGATTTGAAACAAAGCATGAAACATCATTTTAATTTTATCTGCTTAGCTCTGTTTTATTAGTCCTGAAACTTTAGTTAACCAGGCAATTGTGTCAATAGTACATTCATTTAATTGAGTTAAGTTTTAAAGTGTTTGAAAAATTGAAACTTGAAATATATATGTTAAATGATGTCATATTTAACACCAGTGAAGAATGATGAGTTATTTGATTACCACAGTCATATTTGTTTTTAAGGCATGTATTTAAGAAGAAAACAGGAAAGAATATGTGTTTTCACTTAAGCATTCATAGTTCATACTTTTTTACTGTGTTGAACACTGTGTTATTTTGAAACTTACAGATGCTTATTAAAATTTACCTAAAACATTACCAATTGAAACAACTATATACATATGTGTGTGTGTGTGTGTGTGTGTGTGTGTGTGTAGTTTAGTGTCTTAAAATGTATTAGTTATGACCTTGCTTTACTGCTTGGGAGAGGAAAATGAATTGATTATTTCTTTATTGCATATATGAAATTATAGTTATAATTTCATAATTGACCAGACTTTTAAAGATTTAAGTTCATCTTGCTTTATTTATTTTAAAATAACTTACAATAGTGTTCTTAATTCATTAGGTTAACAGATACATCTCTTCTTCCTTTGGACCTCCATTGGATTCCCTTCCAATGATGTCTTAATGTCTATCCTCATAATTGAGTTGCTGTTGTCCAGAAGGTAGAAATAAAATTACTTGCCAAAAAGATTTCACTGAAAAATGTAACCAATATACGGTGAAATGGATTTGACTCAGTAATTTTATTTATAAATAGGAAATAATATCTATAAATGGATCAAATGTAATTTGTTAGGTTTATTAAAATATTTGAATTCCTACTTAGAATTTTTTATATCATTATCAGTTGCTATAAACCACTGTTCAGGGCTAGTACTGCACTACCTCAGGGGCATTTGGTTATAAGAGGGGGGTCCTTTCTGTTGTGGCAATAACCAGGGAGCTTTCCTGCCACTAGTTGTAAAGGGAAACTATGCAAGTTATAAGATAATGCTCAGAACATTATCATAATAGTGGACTATCAGGATTTCTTGCAGTCCTATAGTGTATTCGTTTCTTATTGCTCTGTAACAAATTACCACAAACTTGGTAGCTTGAAACAACACAACTTTATTACCTTATAATTATGCAATAGTCCAACAGAGGCCTCAAATTTTCAAAATCAGTGTGAAGACAGTTCCATTCCTTTCAAAAATTATAGGAGAGAATCCATTCCCTTGATATTTCTAGCTTCTAGAAGACACCTACATTCTTTGGTTCCCATCCTCCACTTTGAAAGCCACCAACACTATATCTCTCCAATAGTTTTGTAGTTTTCTTTCCTGACTACAGCTGTGAAAGTTTCTTTATTTTTAATAAATCTGTAATTAAAACCAGGCCACCTCTTCATTCTAGGTTAATGTCCCTGTCAAGGACCTTAACATGTGCAAAGTCTGTGTAGCCATGTAAAGAAATAGATGCACAGGTTCCAGGGATTTAAACATCTTGTGCTGGGTGTGTGTGTGGGGGTTAGTGTTATGTGCACCACAAAGCATTTTTTTTTTTTACTGTTAAAATCCTTGTTCACTGAGGAACACTGCATTGAAAAGAAGCACACCATGGAAGTCCAAGTTTTAATAAGGGGAAACTCGGAACCATAGATAACCCAAAGGGGGAAGTCATGGAATGGCATCAGCCTTGGCTTGCTCTCTGATTATACATTTGTTCTTGATTGTTTGATAATGATTCCCTCCTACTAATTATAAGCACGTATTTAACAAATAAAAAAAAAA
>PVKS010048275.1:0-12471 GCA_004027875.1 Aplodontia rufa | reverse complement strand
TCACCACTGATCCAATGGAAATCAAACAGATTATCACAACATATTTTGAAAACTACATATTCCTCTAAATTAGATAACCTGGAAGAGATGGAAAAATTTCTAGAAACAACGTGTAGGATGATATTGAAATACCAAACAGCCCAATAACAGGCACTGAAATCCATATAGCAGTTTTCTTCCAAGTAAGCAAAGCCCAAGGCCAGATGCATTCCCTGCTGAATGTTACCACACACATTAGGGGTAGCTAATACCTCTCCTTATTTAGCTATTCCAAGAAACTGAAAAGGAGAGCAGTCTGCCAAGTGTTTTTTATGAGGCAACCATAACTGTGATATCAAAGCCCAACAACGACACATCAAGAAAGAAAATTACAGACCAATATCCCTGATGAATACTGATGCAAAAATCCTTAACAAAGTTCTAGTAAATTACATTCAAAAACAAATCAAGAAGATAATTCATCATGATCAAGTGGGCTTCATTCCAGAGATGCAAGGCTGATTCAACATACATGAAACAAAAAATGCAATTCATCACTTAAAACAGAATTAAGGACAAAAACCATATGATCATCTCAACTGATGCAGAAAAGAACTTTGATAAAATTCAGCAACCATTTATGCTCAAAACACTAGAGAAGATAGGTATCAGAGGAACTTCTTAAATTTGTAAAGGCCATGTATGCCAAACCTACAGCTAGCATAATATTAAATGGAGAAAAGCTGAGAGCATTTCCACTAAACTCAGGAACAAGACAAGGCTGTCTGTTCTCACCACTTTTATTCAATACAGCCCTCAAAACCGAGCTGGTGCCATCAGACAAAAATAGCAAATCAAAGGATAAGAATAGGAAGGAAAGAAGTGAAACTATCTCTTTTTCTGATGACATGATCCTATATCTGGAAGATTCAAAAAAATCCACCAGAAAACTGCTTGAGCTTATAAACAGATTTCTCATAGAAGCAGGCCACAAGATCATCTCCCATAAATGAATAGCTTTCCTATATGATCACAGTAATTGGGCAAAAAAAAAAAAAAAGAAAGAAATCAGGAAATTGGTCCATTCAAAACATCCTCAAAAAGAATAAAATACTTGGGAATTAATTTAACAAGGTAAGTAAAAGATCTCTACAATGAAAATTATCGAACTCTGGGGACAGAAATTGAAGAAGACCCAAGAAGATGTAAAGAGGTTCCATGTCTTGGTTATGTAGAATTAACATAACTAAAATGGCCATTCTGCCAAAAGCACTACACATATTCAAGGCAATCTATATCAAGATACCAATGTCTTTCTTTACAGAAATAGAAAAAGCAATTCTGAAACTCATTTGGAATAATAAGAAACCTAGAATAACACTACAAAGAAAGAAAGAAAAAACAGGCTGATGTAAAATTATATTAAAGAGCTATAGTAACAAAAACAGCATGGCACTGGTGTCAAAATAGGAATGAAGATCAATGTAACAGAATAGAAGACTCTGAGAAAAACCCACAAATCCTTAATCATCTGATCTTTGACAAATGAGGTCAAAATATTACATGGAGGAATGACAGCCTATTCAACAAATGGTGCTAGTCAAACTGAACAGGCTTTTTCAGGAAGTTAAAATTAGATCCGTGTCTTTCACCTTGCACAAAAATCAAATCAAAATGGATCAAGGAACTAGGAATTAAACCAGCTACCATACAGCTGCTAGAAGAAAAATTAGGACCCACACTCCAGCATTTAGGAGGAGGCAAAGACTTTCTTAACAAGACTCCCAAAGCGAAAGAATTAAAGTAAAAAATCAATGAGTGGGATTGGTCAAAACAGTCAAGAGACAAGCAAGAGAATGAGAGATAATCATGAACTGTGATTTGTCTGACCAGCGACTAATATCCAAAATTTAAAAAGAACTCAAAAAACTTGATAACAAAACCACAAACAATCCAATCAATAAATGGGCCAGAGAGCTGAACAGAAACTTCTTAATAGAGGAAATTGAACATGCCAATGAATACATGAGAAAGTGTTCTAAATCACTAATAATTAGAGAAATGGAAATCAAAACTACATTAAGATTTCATCTCACTCCAGTCAGACTGCAAAGATGAAGAATACAACAATAACAAATGCTGGAGGGGTTGTGGGGAGATAGGAACACTACCACACTTTTGAGAGAACTGCAGACTGGTATAGCAGCTCTGGAAAGCAGTATGGAGAATCTTCAAAAAATCAGGGTTATATCTACCATATGACACAGATGTACCTTTTCTGGGTATTTTATCAGAGGAGTTAGAAGCAGCACATTGCAGTGATACAGCAAAATCATTGTGCACAGCAGTTCAATTTGCTATAGCTAAATTATGGAATCAAACCAGATTCACCTCAAAGGATGCATTCAAAAATCTCTGGTATATACATACACAATGGAGTTCTACTCTACTATTAGAAACAATAATATTATGGGCTTAGGAGGTAAATGATGGCAATGGAAAAAATCATACTGAGCAAAGATAGCCAAACCCAGATTCAAGGGCTGAATGTATTCCCACATGTGTGGAGGCTAGAGCTAAACCCAGGCTTAGATGAATGGTAGTCAAACTCATGTTTAATACCCACTAAGGGCATAGCAACACATAATCTAGGGGAACCAAAGATTTGGGTGAGGGGGAGGGGAGAAGCTGGAGAGGTGAGAGGGAGGGATCTAGGGAGACACCATGTAGCATACACTTTACCTCCCTCGAGAAGTCAAATAGTCAAATAATACTTATGCAATCATTTAATTCTGGAAAATTGATAATATATATATGTGTGTGTGTGTTTGTGTGTGTGTGTGTGTGTATACATATATAGAGAGAGAGATAGAGAGAGAGATTACTTACAGGGATATAATATAGAAGAATCATGAGACAGGTGTGAGTTCTGTAGGGGTAACTATGGTGTTGGAACAAATGCATAGCATATTGTTATTTTATATGCATTTATGATTGTAGAACAACTACTTAAAAAAACACTCTCATCTGGGAAGAATAAGTTTAGCATCTCCTCCATTTCATACGAGATGAGTGGAAAATGAGGAGGGTCCCTTTATCAAAGAAAATCAGAATTGAACAAGAGTAAAGGTGTCCAAAGAATTTTATTCAAGAAAATTAGAAAAAAGAACTCAGAGTAGAACTGGGCTCAATTTCAAATAAAGCATACACAAGTGGGTATTGGTAGTAGGAGCAGGGTGAGGATCTGTAGGTGAAAAATGACTAAGAAACATCAGTGCTAAGCTGACTGGACAGGATTATTTCTTAAGGAACATCACATGATCAGATACCATGAGTGTCTGATCAAATATCAAGGGAGATCATTAAATATCTGAAAGTAAAAATCCATATATTTGGAGTTTTCATTTTATTGTGATTAGGTTTAGACACCTGGCAGCATATATCAATGTGCTTGCTAAGTTAATAAATATATGTATTTTTTCCCAGGGCTCCAGCAGTGGCTCACTGGTTCCAGTGCTTATCTGGCATGTATGAGGACACCAGTGCCAACCCTACCACCACATACACAATGAACTGTCAGAGCAACAAAAGTCATATGAAAAACTAAATAATATTGACTCAGCCTTTCTCTGTGCACTGTCCATCTCTCTCAAAAAAATTTTTTTCATTTGGCAAAATTCCACTGCTTTCCCCAACACCCATATATGCTGGTTGTGTCTCCCTTAATGTAGAAAGACCAACCTTATCATACTTCTACTTCAAAGAGTACATGGAGCTGTGTTTGAAACAAAACTTACATTAATAGTATTCTCAGGTCAATTCCAGAAATACTTATTGAGCATACACTATGAATTAAATCAACAGAACAGGGCCGTCTACTGCTGGTGCTTAGGGAAGGGGGCATTATAAATATACAAATCAATTAGTGTTAATAGTCTCCACAGGAGAATGAATATAAAAATTTTTTTCTCAAACATGTATACTTCAATATCATCTTTCATTATTTCCACACTGCCCCAAAATCTTCAGGTCAAGGGATATGTGTTGATAAAAACTCACAGGATGACTTCTCATTAAATTTTTAAAATTAAAATTTTAATATTATATATTTTATTTTTTCACTCTAGTATGAATTGGTTAAGTTTATGGAGTTTATTTTTCTCTCAATTCTTTGTATGTTTTCCTTTAAATCCTTGACTACATTTATATCCCCCATTTAAAAATCCTCATCTGATAATCCCATCTAGCGTTTCTGCATGTTTCTAACTAATTTTTCACCTGATTATAGGTCACATATTCTTTTTTCTTCTAATTATGGATTGAATATAAATTTTTCATTGTTGAGTGGATCATTTTGTCTGCGTTTAAAGAGTGTTGAGTTTTGCTTTGGTAGGTAGTTTAGCTTTAAAACACCTTGATTTTGTTAAGTTTTTTTTTTTTTTTAAGTATTGTTAAGGTGGTTCTAAAGTAGCCTGCATTCTAGGTCTCCTCAAGGTGACTTTTCAGGGATGTATAATGGTCATCTGTTCAACGTGCTCTCTCCAATATGCTCAGTGTTTCCAAACCAGGAAAAGCTATGGCAATCATTAAGCTTACAGCTTCTTGGCCCAGCCTCATGGAGTCTCTCCCTACACTTGCAGAGTTTAGCTCATCTCCTTGAAGATTTATGGCCCTCCTTCTTGGCATAGCTTGCTCCTTTCTCTGCCTTACAAATTTCAGTCATGTCAATCACCCCAAAACAAAATCTGTATTTTCTCATCTTATCAAGACAAATGTGGTCTGAGTGGTTCCCCTTGTAATGGGATCTAGTAAATACCTCCAGAGATAAAGTCAGAGACAGTGGAGTTCATTTCACTTGTCCTTTCTTTGGGGAATCAGTCCTGCAGTTTACTTTTCCGGTATCAGAACACTCATGTGTATTTATTATTGTTATTGCTGGTTGTGTGTGGCAGAAGGGTTAGATCAGCACTAGTCAGTCAGCAAGAAGACTCAGCACACTGCTGAACTTTCTTTTATGGAACTTAAGACTGGCAGAGAATGAATCAATCTTTGTGTCTATAGCCCTCTCAATGTGACTTTACAGCTCCTCAAGAGATGGCATAATTTTATTATTTTGACTCAGGGCTGGCCCACTATTTTCTTTTGAAAACAGAATATGGTTACATTACTTTTCTGAGCCTAGGACCCAAAGAACTTTTGTATTCCTGCTTGTGCTTTTGGAACTCTTAAAGGAATCCATGTTACTCTGTTGGATGATGAGAAATGTGTGCTCCAGTCATTGCTGTTGCATGTCCCTAACTGACAGCTGGCTAGAGCACTAAATAAGACTATGTGATAGAAGCAGGTTCAAGCAAATCGATTCCAGATGAATCAAGACCTTTCCAAATGAGTAAGTCTATTTCTAACCTGAGATTCATGAGTTAACGTGGTTACTATGTTTAGCCACTAAGTTTTGAGGTGCATTGTGATGCAGCAAGAATTAGCTGATACCCTCCTTGAGGGTAGGATCAGTGTGCGTCACATTCTTGGGTCTTCACTACATAACAATGCCTGGATCATGGTACAGCTCAAAAAATAGTGCATTAACAAACGGAATAAATAGGATGGTTGAGACCTACTGACAGTAAAGAAATCTCACCACTACTCCTTTGTCTTTGTCATACCACCCCAATAACCTACTTCTCAGTCCTGATGATAACTTCTACTACAATCAGTCAAGAACTCAGTAGAAGAGCACAGGCTTGTTCTTACCTGTTTCAGAACCATTCCCCAGCTGGTTTTGGAATGGGGTCACCTGTCCCATCTCCCCCATGCTTGTTTCTCAGCAGACGTTTGGATACTCTGGATGGATATTTTGTACTTTCTGCATTCCATGGTGTTTGTGCGTCACCATGAGCTATTTCTTCTGCTCTGGAAAACAAATAACTATTCCTTCTTTAAAACAGGACATTAAACCAAGCAAGAAGAATCAAGTGAAAAGGGTGTCTTTCAGGGTTGACACTAAGACACTGAGAGTGCCTGTTATAACTGCTAGGGTCAGAGCAGAGGCTCCTCTTTTTCCACATATATCAAGTGTCCAAAAATATCACTGGGCTCTTATGCACATAAAGCCACATTAAAAGATGCCAGAGAGCAGCGTGAAGAGTCAGATGAACAAGAACTCTGAGCTCTGTGGCTAAGCTAGCCTGAATCCAGCTTCCAGGTTTATCATTTATTATCTTTCTCTTGTGAATTTAACAGGGTACTTTACTTTCCTGAATTCGCTTTCTAATCTGTCAAATAGAATTAATAACCCCTGCTATAGTAGACCAAGGTGACTGGTCAAAAAATCTTCTACCCCTCTCTGGGGCAACTTTCCTTGTGATATTCCTGTTTGTAAGGTTATATACAACCTTGGTGCTGGACAGGTGGCTCAGCAATACAGCACTGGCCCGGTATGCGTAAGACCCGGCTTCAAAGCACAGAACCACTTACACACAACTAAGAGGAGGTAAAGCAAAAACCACATGAAAAAATAAAATTCTCTTTCTATCACTCTGTTTTTAAAAAAAAAAACAAAACAAGATTATACATGACGGATAAAAGCAGGAATGGCCATGTGCTTTGCTTTGGAAAATAAAATGAGAGCAAAAGTTCCACGAGTCACCTCCGAGTGCTTAAGAGACAGCTAGTAGTTCAAAATGCTTCTTTCCTCTCTGTTATGACATCAGCAATGACTGAGATTAGTCTGTCAATCTATGTCCACCGTGACAAAGAGAAGAAAAATCATAGTTTATTCATGGTGGACATATGATATGACATACAAATATCTTGTTATTACTCACTCAGATTTTGGGCTTCTTACTGCAGCATAACCTACTTAAAGGTGTCCGACACCCTTGCTTTGTGCTGGTTGTGAGGAACAAAGATGGAGGCACATCAAGGTGACACAGTATGCCTGACAAATAGTAAATTATAATTGTATGTGTTGTGGTTATTCCATGTGGAGTCTCCAGTTATACTGTTAGACCTTGGAAAATTTATTTTATACTTTTTTCTCACTGGGTTTAATATGATCTTCTCCCTATTGGATATAACCTAATTAAAAATTCTTTATGCCAGACCATAAAACCCCAGGGTGCTGTTCACTCATAATCTAAGTAAGTAGAGCCTCCCAGTGTCTATACCACCATTAGGTGTAGGTGTGCTCCTCAGCTGAGCAGAGGGTTATTTTTGTGATCAGAATCCTACTCTCCTCCTCAATATATCTTTTTGTATTCCTGCCAGATTACTGAACTATTAATTTCCAGGACAACCAGATCTTTTCTCCCAGTGTCTATACCACCATTAGGTGTAGGTGTGCTCCTCAGCTGAGCAGAGGGTTATTTTTGTAATCAGAATCCTACTCTCCTCCTCAATATATCTTTTTGTATTCCTGCCAGATTACTGAACTATTAATTTCCAGGACAACCAGATCTTTTCTCATATTCAGGTCTTCATATAAACACCCCCCCACACAACCACCACAAGACATGTCTAATTACACCTATCAGAGTCCTATTCATCTCGCAAATGCTGAAATGTCAACTCTGGTGCATTTTTCTTGTTAGTTGCACTTTATCCATTTCCTGATAATTATGAAGCCTAGTTTTCTATTTCCATGTAATCTCCCAATAATACTGGGTTTTTCATAAGTAACTGTGTCTTGCTCACAGAGGTTCAGTCCTTAGTGTTTCATGCACAGCAGATGCTCAGTAAAGGCTTGCTGAACAAGTGGCCAGGAAATTTCAACAACAAAAAAATTTTAGCCATGTAATGAAACAAGAAACTATGGCCCATGCATGGGATATATAGATGTTAGCGTCTAGAATCTGTCCCTGAGGAAGCCCAAATATGGGATTTACCACATAGAAACTTTAAATAAGTATGTCCAAAAAAACTAAAAATCATTTGTGCATGGTGGCATTTGCCTGTAATCCCAGAGTCTCTTAAGGCTTAGGTAGAAGGATCACAAGTTCAGGCAATCTTAGAAACATAGTGAGGCTCTAAACAACTTAATGAGACCACTAGACCCTGTCTCAAAATAAGAAGTAATTAAAAAAATAGGCTGTGATGTGGCTCATTAAGAGCCCCTGGATTCAATTCCTGGTACAAACAAAACAAAAGAACAAAACAAATAAATAAAAATAAACACAAAGCCAAAACAACCAAAAAACCCCTGAAAAATCATACCTGAAGAACTGCAGATGAGTATGATTTCTCATTGAATGGAAGAACACAATAAGGAGAGAGAAATTCCAAAAGCTGATTAATCAAGTAGAAATTCTACAGTTGAAAATGGAACTGAAACATAAAATTTACTAGAAAAACTTAGCAGTGCATCTCTGAGCTAGAAGAAGGAGGATTTAGCAAGCTCGAATACGGCAAATCAACGAAATTATCTACTCCATGAGGCAAAATGGAGAGAGATGATGAGAAATGAGCAGAGCTTTAAAGACTTGGAGTTGGGGAGTGGGAAGATGGGGAAACCGTCGCAGAAGCTGATGTCATTCCTCCACGAGCTACCCATTTAACGCATGAGTTCTTCTGGGGGAAACTGCAGCAGGTGAAACCCAAGGTGGTTTATCTATGCTTTGGCATGACCCCTGGATAACAAAGTTTATATACATTGATTGCTACTGTTTTGATAATGTTTCCTCCTCAACTGTATCTCTATATACTTCTAATAAAAATAAATAAATAAAGACATGTCGAACACAGGTAAGTGTATCAGATTTGCATAACCTCGGATAAGAAGGAAGAGGGTATATTTCAAGAAATAACGGAACATCTGTGGTGCTTTCCTACAAATCAATTTCGTAACACAGAATGTTTGTAGATTAGAGAATGTTAGGTTAAAGAAACCCCAAGATAAATTTTCATAGAAAAAAAAAGCAAGCTTAAGTGAATTCTAGGCTGGAAGTTCAGCTCACATGGTTAAAAAGTGATTAGTGGAAACCAAGTTCCTTCTTCCTTGCTGTTCAACTATGCTGAAGGTTATCTTAGGCACATAGTATTCCAGACTGGGGAATAAGGAAAGTAGTCCATTCTTTGAGTATCCACGCAGCCCTATTCTCCACTCCATCAGCCAGAACTTAGCTAAATAGCCCCACTACCCTGTTACAAGGAAGTCTAAAAGGTTTTGAGATTCCTGCCACCACACCCAGATGATAACATAACAAACTAAAATATGGGGTCCTATTACTAATCTAAAGAATGTAACAATGAATATTGAGGGATAAGAAAGAGACTTTGAAGTTCGTTTGCCAAATGTTCTGGATTCCACATTAAAGATATCTCAATTCTAGGGGTAGATTTGGAGATAGTAAAAGGATACACCAAAATAAATCGATTTATACATCTTTTCACACAGAAAATATTCAAATATGAAAACAAAAGATCAATGTATTTTTACCAACCTAAACATTTTCAGTCCTTTATTTAAAATAGCAAATAAATGTGCATTTGTTCCCACTAAAAGCATGAAAAACAACAGACACAGAAGCAGAAAGTTAATTTATTTAAAACATTGCACAATTATATTATTATTGAACAATCATTTATTTGAAATAATATTCTAAATACTTACAAGAATTAATCAAATATTGTTTCTATTTTTCAAGTGTCAAAGTCTTCACCGTAGAAAATAAAAAGGTCCTTTTAGAAACTAAACATTACTTTCAAGCTATCTCAAAGTTTAGTATCAGCATGCTATCTTCTTTTATAGTTTATGTTTTACAAATTTCTAAACTACTTTGCAATGTAAAGGTTCACAGTAAGAATATACAACCTTATAGTCACAATTTACCTAGGAATATTTCTCATTAAATATGCACAATGAGAACACTAGTGTGGCTTAAAAGCCTCCAAACTCCATACTCTAAAGGGTCAGAAACAATTGCACACAGAAACAGGTGCAATTGTCAGTATAGTATATAACATCCAAATTTATCACGACAGATACCAAAGATGATGACGTCTGGATGAGAGATAATCTGCTTGAGAGATTCTCGAAGTAATATTTCTACAGAAGATATTCTTCACATATACTAAATCATCAGCTAGCCTTATTCATTGGAAAAATAAACTTCAAATATTTCTCAATACATTAGGTTAACCTTAGGATATCACTCTCATGTGTATATAATTTTGAAAAGAAGGGAACATTAGCCTTAGAACTAAGGCTCAAAATTAAAATCATTTCCAAATTGGTCTGTAGTTTTGCTTTATTATCATTGGGAAACTTGGATCTTATCACATAGATAAAAGTTGAATGTCTCTTTCATGGTATACATATTCAAGCCTCCCTTTCAACACAGCTGTGTATAAATCACGGTTCATAATGAAACATTTATAATGCTTTATCACCCACAGGGTGTCAATCTCACTACATTACCCAGATGTGGAAAAGAATCTCACTTCTGATCATTGCCTGTATTTCTGTATGATTAATCACAATACAAAGCTTTGTATTAGTCTTGTTTGTAAATACTTACATCTAATATTTTAAATTCTACTTATTAACTAGAAAAATGCTAAATCCAAAAGTTGCTTTCCTCCATTAAGAAAAAAGTATCTAGCACATCCCTATTCAGAGTTTGCAAGATTTTGAAATTCCAAGTATAATAATTGAAAATTTCTTAGCCATTGAATTGGAAAATGCTCTTCCATTGAAATTGATGTTTTACAATAAATTCCATTTAAGAGAGGTTGAAGAACTTGTAAAATTTTAGTTATAAGCAAGTAGAAATACCAAGGGGGCAGATGTCTTCATGACAAAAATATACCAAAATTCCATAATATTTAGAACAGTTTAAATAGCATGCTAAAACGTATTTCAGGTCCCAATTCCTTTCTCTGAAAATTACATGCAATAAGACACGAGAATATATAAAAATGCAAGCAAACAATACATTGCAAAGATAAAAATCCTCAACATCTAAGAGGTAGTCAACAGAAGCAACCCTGATTAAAAAAATATCCTGATACATATTCCCTAATTTTAGTCAAATGCAAAATGAAATTCTTGTATTTTCACTTATTAAAAATGCTAAACCCTCAGCTAGTATAATACTAAACGGGGAAAAGCTGAAAGCATTTGCACTAAAATCAGGACAAGACAAGGCTGTCCGCTCTCACCTCTTTTATTCAATATTGTTCTTGAGACCCTAGCTGGAGCAATTAGGCAAGAGAAAGAAATCAAAGGGATAAAAACAGGAAGAGAGGAAGTCAAACTCTCTCTTTTTGCTGATGACATGATCCTGTATCTGGAAGATCCATCAATAAACTCCATCAATAAACTGCTTGAACTCATAAGTAGATTTAGCAAAGTGGCAGGATACAAGATCAACATGCATAAATCAATAGCTTTCCTATATACCAATAATAACAGGACTGAAGTAAAAGTCAGGAAATCAGTTCCTTTCAAAATAGCTTCGAAAAAAATAAAATACTTGGGAATTAACCTAACAAGGGAAATCAGAGATCTCTTCATTGAAAACTATCGAACATTGAAGAACGAAATCCAAGATGACCTAACATGGAAAGATGTCCCATGCACTTGGACAGGCAGAACTAATATAATAAAAATGGCCATTCTACCAAAAGCTTTATATAGATTTAATGCTATCCCTATAAAGATACCTATGTCATTCTTTACAGACATAGAAAAAGCAGTTCTCAAATTCATTTGGAACAACAAGAAACCAAGAATTGCCAAAGCACTACTAAGCAAGAAAGATGAAACAGGCGGTTTTGCCATTCCAGATCTAAAACTATACTATAGAGCCATAGTAACAAAGACAGCATGGTACTGGTATCAAGATAAGGAAGAAGACCAATGGAATAGAATAGAAGCCCCTGAAACAAATCCTCAAATCTTTAAACATCTGATTTTTGACAAAGGGGGACAAAATATTACATGGAGAAGTGACAGCCTCTTCAACAAATGGTGCTGGACAAACTGGTCATCCACTTGCAGAAAGCTGAAATTAGACCCATATCTTTCTCCTTGCACAAGAATCAAATCAAAATGGATCAAGGAGCTAGGTATTAAACCAGCTACGTTGCAACTGATAGAAGAAAAAATTGGTCCAACACTTCAACATTTGGGAGTAGGCAAAGACTTTCTCAACAGGTCTCCAAAAGTGAAGGAATTAAAGTAAAAAAATCAGTGAATGGGATACAATGAAGCTAGAAAGCTTTTGTACTGCCAAGGAAACAATCAAAAGAGTCAAGAGGTTTCCTATGGAAATGGAGAGAATCATGGACTATGTTTCCTCTGACAAGGGTCTCATATCCAGAATCTACAAAATCCTCAAAAATGTCAACTACAAAAACACTAACAGCCCAATTGATAAATGGGCCAAAGAGCTAAATAGAAACTTCTCACCAGAGGACATTGATCAAGCCAATGAATACATGAGAAAGTGCTCTAAATCTCTAGTAATCAGAGAAATGCAAATGAAAACCACA
>PVKS010048274.1:0-12472 GCA_004027875.1 Aplodontia rufa | reverse complement strand
CTATACAAATGCTAGAAGATAAAATAGGATCAACACTCCATGACATTGTTGTAGGCACTTCCTTCCTCAACAAGACTACCACAGTTCAAGAATTAAAACTAAGAATCAATGAGTGAGATATCATTAAAATGAAAAGCTTCTGCTCACCTAAAGATTTAGTCAAGAGTAACAAAAGAGAACCTATAGAATGGAAGAAAATCATTGCATGCTAGGCTTCTGACAGGGGACTAATATTCAGAATATACAAAAAGCTCAAAAAAACTGAGCATCAAAACCACAAATAATCCAATCAATAGGAATCCAATAGAAATTTATCAACAGAGGAAGTCCAGAGAGCCAATACATATATGAGAAAATATTCTACATCATGAGCATACAGAGAAATACAAATCAAAGTTTCACTGAGATTCTACCTTACTCCTGTCAGAGTGGCAAAAATGAAGCAAATGAACTCACTCTGGAAAGCAGTGTGGAGCCTCGTCAAAAAACTAGTGGTAGAATTACCTTACAACTCAGCTATCCCAGTTCTGGGTATCTTCCCAAGAGAGCTAGAATCAGCATACTACAGAGACACAGTTAAATCAATGTTTATAGCAGCTCAATTTACAATAGCTAAATTTTGGAACCGAACCAGATGCCCCTCACTGGATTCATGGATTAAAAAGTTGTGGTATTTATATACAACAGAGTTCTACTCCACTTCTAGAGGGAACAATATCATGCCTTTTGCAGCCAAATGAATGGAAATGGAAAAAATTATGCTGAGAAATATCTCAAACTCAGAGACCTAAAGGCCAAATGTTTTCTCTCATATGTGGAAGCTAGTGTAAAACCTAAGACAGGAGGGAGGATAGTCAGCTGAGTTTAAGAAATAAGCTGACCACAGTTGAAAATTCACACAAGCTGGGGGAACCATACGTACGAAGTTGGGGAATTGAGGGAAGCAGGGAGGAGAGAGAGGGACAACCAAGTTATTAATACAATGCAGAATATTCCACTCCCATTAGAAACCTAGCTCTACATAGGCATGCAGAGAAACTCAGAAATGTCAATAATTATTATATATGTATATGTTAATTTCAAACTACAGTATGGTGGGATAACAGAGGATACATGAGTTCAGGGAATATATGAAGGTTAGTAGATCCTGGTCTAGGTTCAGCCTTAACTTACTATCTCACTATGTCAATATCCATGTATTCATGAACATGTAACAACAATTCCTTCCGATATGTTAGACTATGTCAAACTAATGAAAAAAGAGGAAAAAAAAAGACATGGAAGATTTACGCAGGAATACAGATCCAGTGTTGTCTAGATAATGTTTTTCATTTATTTAGCAGTGTTTAGAAATAAATTTCAACATTAATTTAAGCTTATAATTACAACATGTATGAAAAACTTATGTTCTTTATTAGAATTCCTGTCCATCTTAGAAGTTCATTAATTGAAAATCTTCACTACGTTTAAGTCATTTTTTTCTAATCACAGCATTTCTTTTTATACAAAGTCTTGTTTCAGCTGTCCACATGAAAAAAAAAATACCCATGTAGAAGGAATCGCAAAAACAGCATGGATTCTATATTGTAGAAATTTTATCAGACAATCTCTTAAAGAACATAGCAGGCCAGAGAGGTGGCTCAGTGGTAGAGCCTGGCTTGTTCGAAAACCTTGGTGTGATCCCGAGCACCACACACACAACTAAGCGGAGGGAAAACAAAAATATAAAATTGACTCTTTTTTTCTCTCTTTCTCTCTTTTTCCTCTGCATGTATTCATGAATTCAGGGGGAAAGTGAAAAGCATGCAAGCTGTAACTTAATGTGACAATGACATTTTAAACAAAATAAATTAGCTTAAATGTAAAATAATTTTGAAACTGTTTGACTTTTATGGAATAAATTATATCTCATTATCAGGAGAGACACTTGATATCCAACTATTTTTGAGTTACATTCTAGGTAGTTTTTCTTTAATTGTCTGGGTCAAAGATATCAGTCCTTAGTAATGCATGTGGTATTTTTCTCCCCATCCCTGATTATGTTTCAAATTTCAGAAAAAATCAGCAGACCAGTGGGGTGTAGTAGCTCATATTTAGCATTTTCTCAAAGCCCCTGCTGTCGTTTCCATTGTTCATCTTTTTAAGCAGTATATTTCAATTTTACCATAGTGTAAGTAAATTTTATTTGAAGGCCTTTGCATCTGGTTAGCATTTAAAATATCTCAGTTCTCAGAGATTTCATAGATATATTTATACAAATCTAGGCATTCAGAATAACACATACTCACTTTAGCCTAAGTACAGCATTTATGGTAAATGATCATTCATAAACAATAAGTAATAGCATTATGTTGATGACATCAGAAACATGTTTTGCTGAAAGACTAAAATTATTTTGCTTGTTTTTTACATGGTATAATATGTCATAAAGACTTCAGCATAGTCAGTAATAGCCATTTTGAGTCATTGAGATTTGTTCCAAAGGGCTTAAATTATTCTTTTGACTTCTACAAATATTAAAATGATATCTATAATAATTGTAAATGAATCGAATTTTGGACATTATTGCATTCTGCTTTTTCTACTAAAGTAAAATTTGAAGTTAAATGAAAAATCCCTTTATTTATCTTACGTCTCATGTTAGTGCTACAGAGTGGAAGTGTTGCCTGGACACACTGACATTGGAAATGAGACCATAAACATGAAAACGCAATTTAAGCTGATATGAAGGTGATCAAATACGCACACTTGGATTAAAAGGTTACTTCAATCCAATTGGTAAAACTGCATCAGGATGTAGACATCTGCATTGCAGACTTTTGGGGGGAAGTACAACAAACAAAAAATTACAAAAAAAAAGTCTGTGGTCACTAATAAAAATCTTGTTATTTTTCATGAAATGCTTATATGTTGTCATTTATACAAATGTCTTTCTTTCTAAGGTCAAAGAGGAATGACTAGGAATTAGAAATGGAAAACAACTCAACCCCATACAAAGAATGTGGCTACAATTTCACTGAAGCAAATGAAAATAATTCTCTCATTCATTCCTTGATATGTACTCATTGGCCAAACAGCTCAATCCGTAAATAGACCTCACAGAAGATAAACAGCATGTGTCTAAAGGAAATTCATTCTGATGAATTCAAAACCGCATGGGTATTAAACTGTTTAATGTAATGAAGTCCAGAACGTCATCACAAAACTTTAGGTCTTACATTTTGCGTAGAGAAAGCAAACAAATACTTCAGCAACTTCATCTGTTTGACTTATTTTGATTTGCACAGGAAACAAAGTGAGTGACTACTTAATGAACGTAAAATTTTCACAAAAGATAAAGAGGATTCTTATTATTGCTGGAATATAATCACTGAGCTACATGTGTATATTTGTAAAAAGTATTGTGACGTCAATTTTCATCAGTTCCTTTGTACGTGTGTGGGCAGAGGATTGAGTGCACAACCTTGCACATGCTAGAAAAGCTTTCCAAGGTTGAGCCAAATCCCCAGCTCTTGACATAATTTTAAAATTCAGACTGGATATCATAAACTTTCTGTTGCCACCTAAAATCACTGTTAGTTATAAAACATACTTATCAGATAGGCATAATTGCAGACTGAGCCATGTTATTTAAACATCATCTGGCTTACAAATGGAGAAATTAAATCTAAATCAGATACTTCCAGAAGACCAAAATAATTGTCAAATTTTGTATTTTTGGAGTGGAAATTCTCTGAGTGGGGCTTTCATCTGTGCCTAACAATGAATTTAACAAAGAATAATGATGGAATCAAGTCCCCATTGATAACTGTTTTCACTTTTTTTGTTAACACTCTTGGGGTTGATGGCTAAGATGGAGAGGCACGCATCGGAGCTCCATCTAACCCTGTGCTTATACACTAGCCCCTCTATCAGTTTGCTATGGGAGAGACCAGGCTATGTGGTATAATTGCAAGAATGAAATGCAAGCCAAGTGACCTTGTCTCTGAACTTCACCCAATTCAATCTATCTTGAGAGTTCCATTCAAGTTGGCTTAAAAGATTGGTGTTTGGAAATTAAAAATTAATGTTCAGGGGTGGTTCAGTGGTTATGATGCTTGCCTGGCATGTGTGAGGATTCATGTTCAAACCCCAGCACCATGGACACAACAAAGTGGTGGAGTAATGAAAGCCACATAAAAAACTAAAATCAATTCTCTTTTTCTCTCTCTCTCTCAGTGTCCCTCTCTCTCTCTCTCTCAAAAAAATATAATGTTCAGTGCATAGAGTAATTAAAGTACTTATTATCTGGTACAAAGCAATATCTGAAGGTATTTAGAAAAACAATTAAGCAAGCTTTATTTAAAAAGGGATAAACAGACGAGTATGTTGGTGCATACCTGTAATCCCCACAACTCCTGAGACTGAGACAAGAGGATAGAGAATTACAAGTTTGAGATTAGACTCTGCAACTTGGCCAGGGCCTAAGCAATTTAACAAGATCCTGTCTCAAAATAAAGAATAAAAAGGGCTGGGAATGTGGCTCAGTGGTTAAGTGCCTCTGGGTTCAATTCCCAGTACCAAAATAAGTAAATAAATAAGTAGGAAGTTTAAAAATTAAGTAAAGGACTATTCAATCATTACTTGCAGTATTGAAGAGTAAAGTCAAGCTCTTTTTATTCCATATATTACAGTATCCTAGAAAGGTCTAATATATTACCAAAAGTAAATAAGAGGGCTGGAGTGGTGGCTCAGTGGTTACGGCGCTTGCCCGGCATGCGCAAGTACACGGGTTCAAAACCCCAGCAACCCACGTACACAACTAAGTGTCAGAGCAACGAAAGCCATGTGAAAAACTCAATAAAAATTGATTCTCTCTGTCTCTCTCTCTCTCACTGTCCTTCTCTCTTTAAAAAAAAAAAAAGTAAATAAGAAAGAAAAGAATGAAAGAAGAAAGGAGGGGAGGAGGGAAGAGAGGGAGGAAGGAACATTAAACACATACGACCAAAAAGTCATACGTGAAATTCTTTAAGACCTTATCAGTTTCATGTAGAGGGAAAACTATAATTGGTATCATATTAAAAGAAGTAAATAGATGTTGCTTTATAAATTGAATATTATTAACTCCTCTGGAAATTCAAATTTCAAATTTTATTCTTAAACTGTGAAATATAGCATTAAAATTGCAGAGACTATATGTAAACATTACATATAATTTTAATTGTTAAATAATAATTGAATGTATTTATGGGCTACTGGTACAGTGAATACAACAGTACTACCAAGGTTAAAAAAGAAATTGAGCATTGCTTGTACTTTCAAAGTCCTACAAGTCTTTTTCCAATTCCCTCCCATTTCTACTTGCAAAGCTCCTGTATTCCTTGCATTAGTCAAGATTCTTCAATGAAACGGAACTGACAGAGCATGTGCAGTCTTGGGATGTTGTGGGCTTGAGTCTGAAGACTGCATTCCTTCTTCCTCCAGGAAGATGAATGAGACCTTCAGTCATGCGGTGGTGCACCCACCTGGGGGCCTATCTGCTCTGCTCCAAGGGTGTACTGATTTTAGTGCTGATCACAGCTAATAAAAGAGCCTTCATAGCAAGATCTAGACTGATGTTTGACCAAACAGCTGGGTAGTTCAGGCCTAGCTAAGCTGACAGAAAATGAACCACCACACCCAGGAAATATCTTAAGTGTGTCAATTTAGAGTTTAGGGATCTAACCTGAGGCCTCAGGCACAATAGTTAAGTGCTCTACCACTGTGCTAAACTTTCAGGTCCTGAGGTTTATTTTCAGGACGAAAGGGCTATATGGACTATACTACGTTACTCTATAACTTCTTTTTGATTTTTAAATTTGAGGAGCCCATAGTTGTAGGTCTACTTGATGCAATGAATGACAGTATATTAAACTCAATTCAATTTTTTTTAAAGAGAGAGGGACAGTGAAAGAGAGAGAAAGAGAGAATCAAGAATCAATTTTTCATTTAGTTTTTCATGTGGTTTTTGTTGGTCCAACACTTCCTTGTGTAGAAACCTGCGTCCTCTCGCAGTCCAGGCAAAAGCAGTATCCACTAAGCCAGCTTCAGCCCCGTATATTAAACTCATAACTATTAATCAGTCCATAAACCATTCTTTACTTTTACCAATTGGCAAGCTCTTACGTTCAACATAAAATTGATGAAGAAAATATTCAAATTGCATTCCAATGTTATAGTTTTTATTTCTCTAACCTAGGACTTTTTTCTCTTATGAAAATATATTACAGATTAAATTTTCTACTCCTAATTGCACAAACATCAAATGTACTAAAAATAAACATATTCACTATTCCTACAGCTGACAATCTCTCTATCTCATCAGAACTTCACCAAGGTTGTCCACGTTCTTTTTCTTAATTTTGTTATCTTGTTGGTTCCTCATCTTATTGGTGTGTGGATCTTATCCCTATCATTTCAGCAAAACTTCTCTTGCTAATGCCAGATATGCAAATTCAATGAGCATGTTTTAGTTCTCCGCGTAGGCAAGCTTCAGGAAACCATCCGTACCTTTGATTTTGCCCCATTTTAAAGAAATCTACTTGCAGATGTGACAGATAGAGTTGCCATACACAGTTAAAGCTCAACCTTGAGGTGATTATTGGATGTTAGTGCTGTGACCTCCTCCTCAACAGGTCACACTGGAAGGAGGTATGGTGAATGAAATTGTCCAGGAAATTAGTATCAAGTGAGAAGGAAAAGGACCAAGGATGGAGCTGAGAGCTATCACTCAAGGACAGGAGAACAAGTAGAAAGCCACCAGAATGTGATGTTTCAGAAGGAAGAAGATACTTGGAAAATGTAGTGGTCCCTTGTTTGAAAGCTGATGAAATTTGGGGGCTGGAGAGGTGGCTTGGCGGTTACAGCGCTTGCCTGGCATGTGCAAGTACACGGGTTCAAACCCCAGCATCCACGTACACCGCTAAGTGTCAGAGCAATGAAGGGCATGTGAAAAACTCAATAAAAATTGATTCTCTCTGTCTCTCTCTCTCTCTCACTGTCCTTCTCTCTTTAAAATAAAAGAAAAAGAAAGCTGATAAAATGTTGGGAAAGACGAAGGCTTAAATATTTACATTGGGAAGACGTCTAACAGGGCTGGTAGAAGAGGAAGACAGATTGGAGTGGGTTAAAAATCAAAGAGGACATCTGCAATTGTGAATTCTTTTGTTGTGTGCAAAATAAGAACTTTTCCGATATTTTTGGCTTTTCTCTGTGTGATTCTGTCCTATATCTAACCACATCTTAATTACTACTTTTTATTCTGCTTTTCAAAATACATCCAGTAATGAAAATAGATATCTTCTTATTTCATTCAATTTATCATTCTATTAATTCATCCTGTAATAATTATTAAGGTCTAACTTTACTTGATGCTATCTAGGCATTGGAAACTCAGAAATGAACGAATAATAGTAGAAGTCTCTACTATGTGTAAGAAATTCAGTTTGCCATGTTGTAATAGTGGAGGTTATGTTATCCAGCTTTGCTGAGGGAACAACCATCCATCAAATCAGAGGGGCTTGTGACAATAAAGTGGCATTTATTTCTTTTTCAAGTCGCATGTAGACTGATGTCAGCCAGGACCCTCAAATGTATATTTCCATTCTATAATGTAGAGAGGAAAAACAAATGAATGTGCTGGGAAAATTTATTAGTGCCTCTTAAAGATTCTTCCCCAACACACTGTACTTGATGCCCATTCGTATTCAAAGCATGTCACAAAATGAGGGCAAAGTAGCAAGATCAGAGAATGCTCTACTCTTCAGTGGCCCTTTGGACATGAAGGCAATGAGCAGCAATATACAATTTCCATCTTAAAGAAAGAATGAAGAACTGTGTACAATAAAACAATCCAGAATAAATATTTACTCTTGCATTTTATCTGAGAAGCCATTCTATAAACATTTAGGAAAAACTGGATCAACGTTTTAGTATCAACAATGAGGCTATTACACTGCCAGGGATCCTTAAAAGTAATTTGGTCATGGAATTCACCATTAGAACTTTAATTACATTAATATAATGACTTATCTATTCTTAGCTACACTCTAATTTATTGATATTTTTATTTTTAATAGGAAACCCTATAGTGGGAAAAAGTTTTACTTTTTATACAATACACAAAATTAAATCCACTTATTAAGTCATTAAAAGGTATTTGTTGAGTTCCTATAATTTTCTACCTTGCACTATATGTATTACACATTGCTACAGTTGACCTACCTGTGTGTACCTGTGTGTGCAACAACTGGACACAAACATACATACACACAGAATAAGCTAATTGTCAGAAATAAAGTACCTCATGTTTGGCCTGTTTCCCATGCCTTCCCTTTGTATCTGGTATAATATTGAGTTCTTGGTTCCCTCCAGCTGAGCTCTTTAGAATCTAGTTCATGTGCGACAAATCTGATAATAGCATACCTGTGAACACCTACCTTTTTTGTTGCCTGACATCACACAGCCTTTAGGAAAGATCCAGTCTCATTATTGCAGTAGAGTAGCACTCCCTTATCCATAGAAGATGTGTTCCAAGACCACCAGCTGAAACCTGAAACCTTAGGAAGTACTAAATACTATATACACTATGTTTTTCCCTATATGTACATACATACGTATGATAAAAGGTACCTTCTAAGTTAGGCACTGCAAAAGACTAACAATAACTATAATTAGATAGAACAATTGAAGAAATGTACTTTACTAAAATTGTTATCATTGCTACACTTGTGCTTTGGGGCACTATAAATAAAATTAGGGTTACTTGAACCCAAGCACTTGTGATACTGGGAGAGTTGATCCTATAATTGAAGTGATGATAAGAAACTTTGGGCAAGTAATGTGTACAGCCTCATTGGCTGGGTGAAAGGATAGTTCCCATCCTTGTAGGGACAAAGAGGGGTGACATAACAGTTCATCATGACACTCAGAATGACACACATACAAAATAATTGTTTTTTAAACTTTCCTTCTAATATTTTAGTACCAAAGTTGATTGCAGGCAAGTGCAATTGTAGATATGGGAAGTCTAGAATTCTCTGGCCTCTCTTCCTCATGCCTTCTTATTTTCTAGGACTTTTCTCTGTGGAACAACGCACTGGCACTCTGGGCCTCCTTAGGTCCTAGATGCATGCACCTTGGTGTCTCCTCATTTTCTGTGTGCAAAGCTGTAGTAAAAGTGTTCCTTTCACCCTGTCTGATTCCTTTATAGTGCAATCATACTCCACAACTGGATGTAGACATGTTGCGCTTCTTTTTAAGAAATGCTTGTTCTACCTTTTATAACAGGTTACTCAGACTGTGATTGCATTGACTGGTCCCAGACTGCTGTCTGGGGCAAGGTAAGTACAGTCATTTGTCACTGAACTATAAGGACATGTTATGAGAAAAGTCTCAGGTAAGTTCCTGATTATGCCAACATTATTGAGTCTGCTTAAGCTAACTTGAATGGCTACGGCAATACTGGGTGATATAATCTTGGCACTCCTGGGGATAAATGCAATATCCAAAATATATACACATTTTATATTATTTTGCTAAAATCTTGTAAGGTTGCTCAAAAATAAAATTAAAAAAAATTAATAAAAAAATAATCTTATGGGATCATCCACCATTATATTTATGGTTTGAAATTGATCAAAATGTTGATTGCATGACTTCACAAGTATTGATAGTAAGTAAGGATTTCAAATGTCTCCACAATTTGGCCTTGCCAGACCATCTCATTATGTGATCAATGGGATTATTTCTAACCAGGTTATAAAAAATTAGAAGTTGTGAGTGACGCACAGCTTGACCTCTATGATAGTCATCTGAATTAGGACTGCATGGCATCATGTGACATTTTAAGGCTATTGTTTGTATTATAACCTGAGTATATGCGAAACTTTTGAGAAAGTATACATTTTTGCATGTATTTATTGTTTTTAAAACATTTGAAATTTTAATAACACCTGGATTTTCAAATTATAGTTTAATTTTGTTAATTATATTGGGAATATAACTTGCATTATTTAATTTTTACCCTAATTGTATAGGAACAACCAAGTTGCAATGGGGGCTTGTTAAGAGGGAATATACTTTTTCTAAATGTGAAGGAAGTCACAGTGATGGTGAAAGATGTCACTATAAAGAGTTTAAGACCAAAAGTCTGTATTCATTTTATTCAGAAGTAAGAATACTTGTATACTGAGATCAGTGTTCTGACCATAATTGATGACAACATGCTAAAGCCATAGCATTGTATCTGTGGAAATGTATTGAATAATGAAGGGATGAAACCGTAAACACTTCAGTAGCACTTACATAAAACACATAAATAAATACATTCAAATCCAAAAGATGTTTTTCATTTAAAAAAAGTACTGAATGGAAAAGTCTACAGAGACAGACACTCACAATTTCATATGTAAATACTGGTGCTATGTGGGCTTCTTGTAGAACAACAGTTTGGGTTGGTAAGACTACAGAATTCATATACAATTGCTAAGATGTTAGTGAAATGTGCCATCAAAGATATTTGCTTGGAAATGTAGGGTGACTCTGTAGTAAAGAGGTCAACCAAATAACATTTTCCAGTGTTAATTTATATTCAGGAGCTGAGTGCCAGTGTAGGAGACCAGCTTACAAAACAATTAACAAAAGCAAATTCTTTTTCAGTGTCACAACATTAATGTGCAATACCATAATGGCAATTCTTTTAATACAACCCAAATCAACATAATATTGATAATGGAAATGTTTTTCTTCATTGTTGACCAAAAACAACTAGGTCTAAACTATGTAAAACTACGGACTGTGAACCAACATAGTTTGGAGATTAAGTTTTGTGTAGGAGTAGATCCTGACCAAAAACATTTGGGAGTAGTTACTCAGATATGGTGTTTGCACCAAAATGCATGTTAACACACTGTTTTGTTTTATCAAGGAAGTCTTGCTTTGCATAAAATGTCAGCTTAAATAAACTGAGTGCTTACTGGAATAATAACAGTTCTGAATTAAGTAAAAGCTAATATATTGAATTTGAGATTATTTTATTTTTTACTTGTTAATACAGAAGCTGATCATAAACTCACATTATTTCATGAAGAGCTATGATATTTATCAAAAGAAAACCTTTCGCTGAAAACATTTCAATTTTTTTAGAATCCCTTAAAGTTTCACTATTTGAGAAACCCATTTGATAAAAGTTTTAAGGATGTTTAATGACAGCCAGGGTTGTGTTTTTATCTGATAGTCTGTGTGCATTTATTTATATTAATATGTTTAGATACAGTAGGAATAAAACAAAATTTTCAATTCAGGTAAGATCCAAGAGCAAAATGGAATCTTAGAGGCTTTATGGAATCTAGTTTATTCAGATTTTATGACATATGAACAACAATTATCAAGGAAGTGTCAAAGTTATTGTGTAAATGCACCAAACATTTAATAGAAGATTTACAATTTTATTTTCCACAAGAAAATGATCAGCACCAGATCCTTATCTTTCACCCTGCACACAAATTAAATCAAAATGGATCAAAGACCTGGATATTAAACCAACAACTTTAAACTTACTAGAAAAAGAAGTAGGGTCATCACTACACCATATAGGAGTTGGCAGCTTCTTTCTTAACAAAACTCCCATGGCTCATACGGTAAAATCAAGAATAAATGAATGGGATGCAATTAAACTAAAAAGCTTTTGCACAGCTAAAGATCTAGTCAAGAGCATCAAGAGAGAACCTACAGAATGGGAGAAAACCTTTGCCTGCTGCACCTCTGACAGGGGGCTAATATCCAGAATATACAGGGAACTAAAGAAACTAAACTCCAAACCCACAAATAATCCAATCAACAAATGGACTAAAGATCTCAAAAGGAACTTCTCTCCAGTGGAAGTCCAGAAAGCCCATAAATATATGAGAAAATGCTCCACATCATTAGCTATAAGGGAAACACAAATCAAAACTTCAATGAGATACCACCTCACTCCTGTTAGAGTGGCAAAAATGAAGAATACAAACAACGACAGATGCTGGAGGAGCTGTGGGACAAGAGGAACACTGTTACACTGCTGATGGGACTGCAAACTGGTTCAGCCACTATGGAAAGCAGTGTGGAGAATCCTCAAAAAATTCAGGATGGAACCACCTTATGACCCAGCTATCCCACTCCTGGGTATTTTCCCAAAAGAGTTAGAAACAGCATATTATAGTGATGTGGTTTCCTCAATGTTTATAAAGCAGCTCAATTTACTATAGCTAGACTATGGAACCAACCCAGATGCCCCTCACTTGACGAGAGGATACAAAAACTATGGTACATATATACAATGGAATACTACTCGGCCATTAGAGAAGACGATATTATGGCTTTTGATATCAAATGGACGGAGATGGAAAGAATTATGCTAAGTGAAGTATTCCAATCTCAGAGACTCAAGGGCCGAATGTTTTCTCTCATATGTGGA
>PVKS010048273.1:0-12473 GCA_004027875.1 Aplodontia rufa | reverse complement strand
CAGTGAGGGACATCTGGGTTGTTTCCATAGCCTAGCAATAGTAAATTGTGCTGCTATGAACATAGATATTGCTGTGTCACTATAATGTGCTGATTCTAAGTCCCCTGGAAAGATACCCAGGAGTGGAATAGCAGGGTCATATGGTGGACTCATCCCTAGTTTTTTGAGGATTCTCCACACTGCTTTCCAGAGGGGCTGTCCCAGTCTGCACCTCCACCAACAGTGTGTTAGTGTGCCTATCTCTCCACAGCCCCTCCAGCATCTATTATAAGCCTGGGATGCCAACCATAGCTCTAAGCGAGGGCAGTCAACAACCATCTGCTTTCTCAAGAAATTCACCAAGGTCTTATGTTCACTCAGAGGAGAGTTGATCATGTTCTTGTAGGACCAGCTTGATACCAAACAAGAATGAGTAAGGAAAATTGTTCATAAAACTTATGAGCCTGGCCTCTCATATATACCTAAGATATTTGTACTGTATTTCTGAAAGTAAGCACAAATAAGCAAAGACGATCAATGTGAATGGGTTAAAATTGCTGCCAAAACAAACTCCTTGTTTCAGGAAACAATTTAACTGCCTGTCTGCTGTAAGATTGCATTTAAAAATATAAAAGCATGGGGCTGGAAGGTGGCTTGGCAGTTATGGCGCTTGCCCAGCATGCGTGAGTACATGACTTCAACCCTAGCACCACGACCACAGCAAAGTCTCGGAGCAAGGAAGGTCACATGAAAAACTAAAGATTGTTTCCCACTTTCTCTTTCACTGTCCCTCTCTTTAAAAAAAAATATGTACATATATGCATATATAAAAGCACAATAAGTATTAGTATAAAGGTATGGTGAAAGATATACCAAGTAAATATAATAAAAATACAGCAGGATGGCAAGACTATCTCACAAAGTAAAATTAAAAACCACCTAAGTGGCATAAGATGATATTAAACATAAAGAAAGGTGCAATTAAAAACCCATCCGGTTATCCCTCAGTATGTATGAGGTATTGGTAACAGAACCCCCATGGGTATAAAAATCTGTGGGTGCTCATGTCCCTTACATAAAAGGGCATAATATTTGCATATAACATACATATTTTGCTATATACTGTCATATCAGATTACTCATACCCAATATAATGTAAATGCTGTATAGTTATACTGTATTGTTTTTATTTGTATTATTGTATTGTTTTTAAAATATTTTGATCCTTGGTTGAATCTGTAGAGGCAGAACCCACAGAGAGTTGACTAGAGCAGGAAAAAAATCTTCATCCAAAAAAAGAAAACTTCATAGACTGATCAACATAGTTACTTTGTCTTAAATATTTTTTCTGTTACAAAGCTTATGAGAATTTGGGCTGAGTTTGTGGTTCAGCAGTAGAGTTCTTGCCTAGCATGCTAGAGGCCTTGGGTTCTATCCCCAGAATCATACTGGAAAAAACCTTATAATATTACTTTTAATATTGAACAGATCAAGTAGTTTTAATATAAATGACTATAACTGCTTTTACTATAAAAATATCCATATATTGAATATTTTAATATATTTGAACAAATATTTTCAAATATATATTGAACATATAAACATACAGATAATTATAGACATTGTTTTAGTCAGGTATTTCATTGCTGTGACCCAAGGACCTGACAAGAACAATCTTAAGGAGAAAAGGTTTATTTAAGGGCTCAGTTTCAGTGGTCTTAGTCTGCAGATGACTGGTTCCATTCCTTGGGGCTCGAGGTGAGGCTGAACATTATGGTGGAAGAGGGTGATGGAGGGAAGTGGTTCAACGCTGGGTTCCAGGAAGCAGAGAGAAAATCTCTCTGCCACACTATGCAAAATATATATCCCAAAGGCACGCCCCCAACTACCCACCTCCTCCACCCATACCCTGCCAGCCTGCAGTTGCCAGTTCATCCCATGGGAGGGACTAATTTGCTGATTGAATTAAGGCTCTCATAACCCAATCATTTCACCTCTGCCTTCCCGGATTGTCTCACAAGAGCTTTTGGGAGACACCTTTCATTCAAAGCATAATAGAAATAAAATTTTGTTCCTTACAATCTTTTCAAATCCTCAATGAATGCTTGTAAAAGCTGAATATATACTAAACCATAAGGAAAATATCAAATGCAAAAAAAAGTACAATTGCTGGACAGATTATTTGATTGCAATGTAGTAAAGTGCAAATTAACTATTAGGAGATGACCAAAAATGGTCTAACTTTTGAAAAGTTAAAACAAAAACTACTTTACATCAGGCCTCTTGAGTAAGTAGAAAATTCAAACTACTTAAAGACAGCAAATTAGAAGCAACACACATTAGAACCTGTAGAGTACAGCCAAAACCATACTCTGAGAAAATTCATAAATTATTTTGTCATCAAAGAATATTAACAAAATTAAGAAGCTAAATAATAAAAGGCCAAGATATAGTTTTAAAAAAGAAATTAATAAACAATTAGAAAATGAAAAATTCAATTTGATAAAATTATATAGTAGATTTTAATGTGTTAAGCTACACCAGAATATAAGAAAAGGGGCTGGAGCAGTGGCTCAGTTGTTACAGCACTTGCTTGGCATGCACGAGTATACAGGTTCAAACCCCAGTACTATGTACACAACAAAATGTCAGTGATGAAAGCCACATGAAAAACTAAGATTGATTCTTTCTCACTGTCCCTCTCTTAAAAAAAAAAAATAAGAAAAGATGAACCTTATCAATAAGATATTTTAGGTTATCATAATCCAGATTCCAAACCCAATAAAAATACCCAGAACTGCAAACCAAATGCATTATAAATATACAAACAAAAGTTCAAAATAAATTGATATCCATTTAACCCAGAAGTTAAATAAAAGGAAAATGTGTCAAGACCAAGCAACTTTTCTTTTAGGAATTTAAGAATAGTTCAAACTAAGAAATTTGTGAGTTCTATCATATTCATAGATGCTTGTGCAGGCAGTCTCTAAGGTGATCCTCGGTGATCTCTGACTTCTCCTATTGATGGCTTTGTATTGTCCTCTAGTCTGGAGTAACTAGCTTCTAGCCAACAGAACCCCACAATATTGAGGGGATGCCATTTTCGTGATTAAATTATGAATGAGTCTGACTTGTCTCTTATAGCAATTGTCTCCCTCACTGATTTTGATCAACTGAGCTGCCATATTGGGGAGGTCCACATGGCAAAGAACTGAAGCCCTCAGTCCAGCAGCCCAGAAAGGACTGAGTCCTTCCAACAACCACATGAATGAGTTTCAAAATAGATACTTTTCTAGGTGGAGCTTCACATGAGAACTTGACCCTGACCAACGTTTTGACTGCGGTCTCACAAGAGACCTTGACAGTAGAAATCCCAGAACAGCTAAGCTCAGATTCCTGACCCACAGACACTGAGATAACTGCATGTTGTGCTAAAATGCTACACTGGTAGTCATTTGTCATGTAGCAATGGATAATTGATACTGACGCATAGCAATTTTTTGACAAACGTGTACATCCATGTCTGTGAGGAGCCCCCATTCAGAAGGCATATCCTTTCTATTAATGGTTTTCTAATAGTCATGTTTCTGTTATGTGTATCTTCCTTCCATGGGAATATTTGGTGAGTTTTGGAGAAAGACTGATTTCTTGACACTGTCCCTTATGAGTTCTGTTTGATGCATTTACCTGTAGAAGTCCTTTCTGGGGTGTGTTCCTTCCTGAGGTACACTTTGCTGGGCGTCTCTGCCTCTGTGGAGGAGGCTTGCCATTATCTACCTTCATCTAAATGAGTTTATTTCTAGACTAAAGAATTAGCAAACCACCTGAGTCTGCACATCCATGCCACATTCTCCAATTACTCCGGCCAATTAACCTGGTGTTTTGGTATCCATCTGTCTGATTCTTGTGTTCAAAATTGGTTCTAAACACCAGGTGGGTGACACAGACCGTTATTCACTGGTTCCCTAAACCCCCAACTGATGCTAACAAAAACTTTTTAGCAGTCTAGGAATTAAAGGAAGCTTCCTTAATATGGCAAAGAGTATACCAAAAACAAACAAAAAAGAAAACCAAATAGCAACCATGATATTCACTGGTGTATTAATAAAGGAATTTATATAAAAGACAGGAACAAGGCAAGAATGACCCATTACTACTAGCATCCAAACTTAGTATAGCCAATGGCTTAAGAGAGAAGACAGAATCTGAAATACGTAGGTTGGAAGGAAAAATATAAACACAATTTGTAATTGCTCATTATTATGTGGAAAAAATCCAAGAAAATCACCTGAAAAATATTAAAACCAATGAGGGTGGTTTCTAAAATGCAGATAAAAAATGTGTACAAAAGCCAGTTGCTTTCCTTCATGCAGCAATTATTTCTTTAAAAAAATATAATGAAGGGGCTGGAGCAGTGGCTCAGCAGTTTCGGCGCTTGCCTGACAAGCGCGAGGACCCAAGTTCAAACCCCAGCACCACGTACACAACTGAGTGTTGGAGTAACAAAAGCCATGTGAAAAACTAAAGTTGTTTCTCTTTCTGTCTCTCTTAAAAAAATATATAATGGAAAAATGATCTATTTATAATAGCAACAAAGCTATAAAATGTCCAGAATGTACTTAAAAAGAAATGCGAAAAATATTTTTGAAATAAAATCTATAAAATTTCTACAAAATCTAAAATTTCTTTGAAGCAAATAAAAGGAACAACGACCTAAATATCTGGAAAGACAGACATAGCAGAGGTCAATGGCTTAGGTTATTCTGGTAGAACAATGTTTAATTTCTCATGAATGAAACAAATGCCATAATGCTATAAGGTTTTTAGGAAATGATCAGAAAATATTATGAGCAGAGTATCAAAGACCCATATGAAAAAAGGTTCTGAATTCTTCAACACTCAACAGTTTTCATGGTTTTGGGATTTGGACAGGTCTTGTGCCACACTTGGCAGATGGACATGTTTTCTGTCTCTAGTGATCCTTCCTCAACACTGAATGAAGAACTGACTTGTCATGGCTGAGACAGTGGCATGTAACCAAAACCATCTCCTTTGTGTATTTTCCTCTTTTGTTGAGAAACTGTCTAGAATTATATGTGCAGCAAAAGAGAAGGTCAACAAGGCTCAGCACCCGGCATTTTCACCTGGAGGCTGAGCGCTTTCCTCATGGAGTCAGAAAGCAGATGAAGCATAGGTCATTTGAGCCACATCACCTCTGACTCCGTGACAGCTTTGAAAGACATCTGCTCTATAGAGCTTGTGCTGGTTACCATGGAGACTCTGGGAAGATGCTAATATATTTCCTCAGTAGGTCAATACCAAAATCTGTTTACTTAATTAAATATAAATATTAACTACAAGCGAGCAGGGTTTGTGATGTGTGGAGTTTCTGCAGAAACCAAATGTATGTCAGGGGTTCTAAACATTCCTTTGGAGTCATCCAGAGCTCTTCTCTTTCTCACTTTCCAGTGCAATCTATTAGCAAATCTTGTAGGCTCTACCTCCAAAACATGTTCAGAGTCTACCCTGCCTCCCCATGCCGTAGTCTTCATCTAAGATGTCGTTACTTCTTGCCAAGATTATTGTGGTTGCCTCCAATTGATCTACCTGCTCCCACCATCACCTCTTTATTTTCAAATGAAAGTCATGTCATATGGCTTCTTTGCTTTAATTCTTTCAATGCTTCATCTTTTTGCTCTTAAGAATAAAAGTTAAAATCCACACAATGGTCCATAAGTAGTATGATATCTTTCAAACATTGAGCATTTTGGGAATGAAAAGGGGTGTTATTACAAATTATATGCAGACAATAGCCATAGGACCATGCCAGGGAAATGAGATGTATGCTCAGCTTACCAGTCAAACTGCATCCCCCACCTACATCCCCCTCACCTTCTCTGTTCCACCCAATAGACCTCCTTGTTCTTTGCACATGCTGAGCAAGCTCCCACCGGAGGGCATTTGCATTTGCTTTTCCCTCTAATCAAGATGCTCTTTCCATATTTGGTGTGCCTCATATTCTTCCTTTCTTGTGGCCTCCCCCTATCGGTGAAACCTCCCACCACCCCTTTCATTCAGCAACCTTGTTTCCACCCCAATCCTTGTTCTTCTTGCTCCCTCACCCTATGGACGGTTTATTCTGCTTTATTAACCCCCATCTTTCATGCTACAATTTTACCTTGGACTGAGAGAAGAGACTTGGTTCTGATCATGATTCTACCTCCAGCCTCCAGAACAGTGCCTATTACATAGAAACGACTAAATCAATACCTGCTGAAAGAATGCATGGATGGTTAGGGTGAAGAGACGTGGAAATCACGGTAGCCTTTGTGAAATGCCACAAAATATTTATGTGTAACTCCATGTGAAATAAGGATCACTTACCAGCTGAAGTGTGGCCATATTATCTTTGCCATGTAAAGTTTTAAACATCTATTTGCCAGCAACATCATCCACAAAAGCAAAGCCCAGCAAACTCAAACTACGAATGATGTACTGGTTTCAGATTTTTTTGGGGGGGGGGTTTGCTTGTTTTTGTTTTTAAGGAGAGGACAGTGAGAAAGAGAAAGGGAATTGAGAGAGGGACAGTGAGAGAAAGTGAGAACCAATTTTATTTAGTTTTTCATGTGGCTTTGGTTGCTCCAAGACACTGTTGTGTATGTGGTGCTGGGGTTTGAACTCGCGTACTCGCGTGTGCCAGGCCAGTGCCTGTAACTGCTGAGCCACCGCTCCAGCCCGTTTGCAGGTTTTTAATATTCATATTTTGTGCACGTATTTCATTTATCTTGTCCTTATCTTACTGTAGCAAGAACTAGAGATTTTTAGAAAAGTTGGAGAAAAGCAAATGCTTCCGAGCATTTTCTCCATTAGCTTGACTATTTCTGTAGAAAGGAAGCTATTACTAGGTTTTAGTTACAGAACGCCCAAGCCTGTTGAAGCAATTTGGAGCTTAAAAACTGCTGTAATAAATCACAGCCCATGAACATAGAGCCCTTGGAGACCTTCTCTTGTATTCTGCAGACAAGGACCTTGGGAACCAGAGAGGTTGTGACTTGCCTGAGCAGGCTGAACTCCAGGAATGGTGTACCAGTCAACCCTTAGCAATCCCTTCCCATACCCTTGCCAACACTGAGACTTGTACAAATATTAGTTTAATCAAGGGAAACTTGGCATCTCATTTGTTAGAATTGTTATAAATTATAGTTATGCTTTTAATGCATTATCATTTTAATTTGTTAGCTAAGGAGAGTGAATATTTTTACTCTATGTATGTACTAATTGTTCTTTCTTTCGTGAATTTCTATTCATTTCTTGGGCCAATTTAGTTATAATATTAGTGTTTTGATTTTTTGAACTATCAGAACTCTTCCTGTAAAAAATTACTATGCTATAGATGGTCATCTGCCTTTGGTTTCATTAGTTTTAGATGCATAGAAAGTTGGCACATAATCTGTTTTAGTCAGTTTTTCATTGCTGTGACTAAAAGACACAACAAGGTCAATTTCAGGAGGGAAAGCTTATTTAGGGGCTCACAGTTGCAGAGGTCTTAGTCCATAGAAGGCTAGCTCCACTGCTTGGGGCTCAAGGTGAGACTGAACATCATGGCAGAAGGTGTGGCTTCAGAGAGGAGAGAAAAATTCCACAACAATTCCACAACAGACACAAAAATATGTATCCCAAAGGCATGCTCCCAGTGATTGACCTCCAGCCACACCCTACCAGCCTGTAGTTACCAGTTAATCCCAGTCAGGGGATGGATCAACTCATTGATTGAACTAAGGCTCTCAAAATCCAGTCATTTCATTTCAGCCTTCCTGGATTGTCTCGCACAAGCTTTTGAGGGAAACCTTTCATCCAAACCGTAACAATCTCCTTTATAATTATTCGCCTTTCATTTTACGTTGGTAAAGCTTTTCACCTGTGTGGGGGTGGGGTGGTCGTCTGTGTGGTTGTGTGTATGTGTATCTTTGTTACTCTCGTTGTCCTTAGGTGAGGGTAAAGGTTATGTGGTCATAGTTCATTGCACATACAGCACCTGGTTTCTCTTAGGGAGTAAATCATGCTGGATTTCTTCCTGTGGTCAAATTGGTTGAAATGAACAAGTTTCCAGTTGATCAGTAGCGTTATTAGTCAGCTTTTCATTGCTGTACACCAAAATACCCAATGAGGACAACTTAGAGAGAAATTTATTTTGTCTCAAGGCTTAGTACATGGTGAGCTAACTGGATTGCTCTGGGCCCAGGGTGAGGCAGCGCATCACGGTGGAAAGGCAAAGCAGAGGGAAGCTGCTCCATTCACTGCAAGCAGGAAGCAGAAACAGAGGGGCGGAGGGGGCCTCAGGGAAGATGACTCCTTTGAGGGCATGTCCCCATGTCCCACCTCTTCCCATCATATTCAGCCTTCCCATGGTTACCTCCAAGTTAGTCCATTCAAACTAGGATGTACTGATCAGGTTAGTTCTCATAATTCAATCATTTAATCTCTGGATATTCCTGCATTATCAGAAAATCTGGGGGGACAGATCCTAACCATAATCATAAGCATCCTTCTGTGACAGTCCTAGTCCAATGTGCTGGGAGATTCCAGAAATGGGAAAGATAGATTCATCATCAAGCATGCTTCCCTAGTTGTCCTTTCATTCTGTATTTCCATTATCTCATTCCAAATTATACTCCTTTTTATACTTCCATTGCTGAATAAGTTTGTAGGAATTAGGATAGATTTATTTGGAGAAAAAGTAGCTACAAATCATACTGTAAATTTACCAAAAGCAGGACTGAATTTTACTGATTTTTGAATTATTAAATCCTAGACTATGACACATAGACTCTACATTGTTGTATAGTGCAAGTTCAAACTCAAAGCAAGTAAGTAATTTGAGAATACTGACAAGTATACACATGACCTCTTGTGTATACTTGACCCAATTTTAATCAAAGTCAAGAGCTTTAAGTCACAAAGAGTAGAAAATAAACAGTAGAATTAACTGCAGAGGAAATTTTTGGAATTTCTTTCCTAAGATGAATCACAGGAAATGTCTATTTGGACTGTTCCACTTTTATTACGAGTCTACAATTGAGACACAGACCAACTTATCCCATAGTTCTGGATTTCTGATGCTATTAAGTTTACTGAGAAAGACAGAGTGAGGTGAGGTGAGATGCATGGCAAGTGGTCACTCAGTTTTTGCAATATCTTTTCAGTCTGCTCATGTGGCCTCCATTTGTAGACCTGGCCCTACTGCTGTTCTTCCTCTTGCAATGGCCTTAACCACAGACAATAGAGGTATAATGTCCTGTATTTACATCAAATACATTTTTTCTTTTGCTAGTGATCCTGCCTTCCACTGTGCCTATGTGTGATGACTTTCATTTGTCCTGATTTGTTTTTCTCTGAATCATTATCTTTATCTTTAGAAGTGAGATCCTGTGTAGCTCTCATCAGCCCACAGAAGGCCTATACTCCACCTTCTCCTGATTGATCATGTTATCTTTACCACACCAAGCTGTTTGCACACACCTGCAGCTATTTTCCCTGGGAGCCAGGTCCAGGCTGGGTGTGGCCCACCCCCAAACTGTTCCATGTAGCCATGCGTCATGCTCAGATCCATCCTGCTGGGTCCTGCTCAGAGTAACTTATGTGGCCATTTTGTGGAGAAAAGGGACAATGTAATGAGACAGTCACTGAGTGACTAAATACCATCATTCTATTAGAACTTGGAGAAAATTTGGGGATCAGGGATCGTGGTCAAAACAGCTATCACATTGAATGGAGGAATAAAGACATTTCTCTCCCTCCTCTGAAAACCAAACAAACTATAAAAAGACATTAAAAACTCCATCTTCAGCTATAAAAAAAAGCAGGAAGGAAAAGAAAATGGTCATAGTGTCACTTCTACACAGACCATATGCTGGTGTAATCAGTAACATTTGTGCTAATTAATGCTAAGACTGTTAATATAGCAAATACTAATGAGTAAAAGGACACAGATTAATTCATTTGTCTTAATTCAGAGAGCAAATGGCAGAAGGGGAATGCAGACCAGTCGTCAGGCTTGCAGCCTGAACTCTTCAGTTACACCGTGCAGCTCAATTGCTGTGTCCATGGGGTTGCGGGTGTAGCTCAGTGGTGGAGTGCATGCATGGGGAAGGCCCTGAATTGAATCTGAAGCAAAAAATAAAACCTGTTCTTTGAGATTCCGCATAAATCAGCAGGCCCAAGGAGCTCTCATTGCATTCATTTCTTTTCCCCCAACAGGAAAGACACATGGTGAAAAAAGTTTTTTAAATAGACTGGAATCATCCATCTTGAACTTGTCCAAACTGCATCTTATCAACTGCAGGTGCTCAAGAAGTTGTTATTAAATTCTGTGAGCCACCTGATCCATACAAGGAAGCTGTTTGTCCCTTTACAAAGATGAGAAAGGCAACCAAAGAGGTGGTAATTCACTGAGGATAGGGACCCTGTGTGTGAATGTGATTGTCATGAGTTGCGTTTAGGTGAGAAAATCAAGATCTCACGCCAAGAGATTTCCTGAAAGCTATGAAGATGTAATAAGCAGGCCTGTGGCTACCCTGACACTTGGGACCATTAGGATGCTTAAGTTTGCTAGCTTTCTTCTGCTTTTGGAAATATTGGGCTGCCAGGTTAACTAGAGGAAACAGCTAGTACATTAACTCCATTGTTCTGAGAGGGTTATGATGGGATGTCTCCTTGGCCAAAGCTACATCACAGAGGGATGACTTTTGTTATGGGGAAATGAGGTTGGCATGCACACCCTTCCTGACTGCCATTTAACAATAAAGGCTCACAAAGTGTTGCGAATGCTCATCTAATTAGAGACTAGCCTTGACAGGGTGGAGAGGGAGGGAATGAAATGAAAAGAAAATGGGGTCAGTCTCACACTCACCCTGATGGGTTCAGTGTCTGCCTAGAGGGTTGGCTCATGAAGTCAGGGTCCAGGACGATCTCAGTGGCCTTACACCCTGAAGCCTCTCCAAGGGTGTTACGGATTGGACCATATTCCTCTCCCCCACCCCAAAATCATATATTGAAGTTCTACCCCTATGAATGTGGCTTTATATTCTAAATGTAATTGTTGCAGATATAAGTAATTAAGTTAAGGTGGGATCATGCTGAGGTAAGGTGGGTTCCTAATTCAATGATTAGTATTGTTAAAAAGGGGAAATTTGGACATTGATCCACATAGAGAGGCAATAACATGTAAGGATGAGAACTATGATACCTCAAAACACTACTAGAAGCTTGGAGAAAGGTCTGGAAGAGGGCCTTCTCCTTGGATTTTTAACCTTCAGAACAATGAGCCTTCAGAACAGTGAGCCGGTACAATTACGTTGCTTAAGTTACCCAGTTTGTGGTACTTTGTTGTGGAAGCCTTAGCAAAGTAATGCAGAGGGTCTAGCACAGAAAATGGTGAACATTTGTTTAGATGAGAGCATAAGGAATTGTCTTATCCCTTACTGAATGTGAGATCTTGATTAATGAACTTTACTCCAAAACATGAAAGTGTCTCACTGTAGGGACACAGATTGACAAGACTATAGCCACCTTGGTCATAAACACCATTTTGCCCACCAGGTATCCTTGGACATCATCTCAAACCTTGTAGGATAAACAAAGTCCTTTATACTAAGTTGAGCATTCTTTCTGGCCTATTTTAAAAATTTTTTAATTTTATTTTTCCAACGAAAAAATATATTTTTATTCTGAAAATTAGATTTACTCCCTAGAGCCCCCCTAATTACACACCCATGTCCCTCCCCTTCTCCCCTCTCTTTCCCAGTACATCTCTACGAATGCCTTAGGTTGTATGTCACTACACCGTTTCAGGGTTTAATACATAAGAGTTGACCGCCTTTTGCAATGGTCAGGATTTAGCTCCAGCCTCCACAGATGAAGACATTCGATCCTTGGTTCTCTGGGTTATGGTGACTTCGCTCAGCATGATTTCTTACATAGCCATCCATTTACCTTCAAAGGGTGCAATAGCATTGTTTCTAGTTGCTGAGTAAAACTCCATGGTATATATGTACCACAGTTTTTGGATCCATTCATCCACTGAGGGACATCTGGGTTGTTTCCATAATTTAGCTATTGTAAGTTGAGCTGCTATGAATATCAATTTCACTGTGTCACTGTAGCATGCCAATTCTAAATCCCCTGGAAAAATACCCAGGATTGGAATAGCAGGATCATATGGTAGGCTCATCCTTAGTTTTTTGAGGATTCTCCACACTGCTTTCCAGAGGGGCTGTACTAGTCTGCAGTTCCACCAACAGTGTGCTAGTGTACCTATCTCTCCACAACCCCTCCAGCATCTATTATTGTTTATATTCTTCATTTTTGCCAATATGATTCATGTGAGGTGAAATCTTAAAGTAGTTTTAATTTGCATTTCTCTGATTACTAGTGATTTAGAGCACTTTTTCATTCATTGGCCTGATCAATGTCCTCTGTTGAGAAGTTTCTATTTA